>WNWK01004023.1:0-77500 GCA_009830355.1 Cherax destructor
CGCGAAGAACAGCAGGTAATATCACATCCGCATTCGTCGAGTAGACCGCTCCTTGTATAAACTCAACACATACTGTGTTAACTCGCCGCCGGTAGCCGTCCACCATCTTTGCTGAAAATATAATTTCCAACTGCTACCACCAGGGGCTGACCAACACGTCCGCACACCACCAGTGCTGGACGCGGAATTCACCTATAGTTAAAATATGTAATGCTGGATTTAGCTGCATTGGATTTGATCCTCCATTTCTGTTCCCAGAAGGCAATCCTGTCGACCTCATTTTGTGTTTTGTGTGAGAGTGTATCTATATTGGCGTGAGTGATAAGTTGTGTAATGTCGTCTGCATAAGCTAGTGTGATGGAGTTGTGGTATACAGGTGTTGGAATGTCGTTAGTGTATAAAATGTAGAGGGTCGGGGAGAGGACAGATCCCTGGGGTACTCCAGCATTTAGTGTGAAGTAGTCAGAGTAGCAGCCTTGGAATTTGATTCTCATGGTGCGGCCGTCAAGGAAGCTGCAGAGGAGTTTACGAGTAGTGAGAGGCAGGTTAAAGTTAGTGCAGAGTTTGTGTTTGAGCCCTACGTGCCAGACAGTGTCAAAAGCTTTTTCAACGTCTTTTGCAACCAGGGCTGTCCTGTTTCTTTGTTTTGTGTTTATGTGGATGTAGTTGAGAATGATGTTAATGGCATCCTGTGTGGATCTGCGAGTTCTGAAGCCAAACTGGCCATCAGAAAGAAGTGAGTTGTGTTCCAGGTATCTGCGAAGGCGATGGTTGATGAGTTTTTCAAAGAGTTTACCTAATGTTTCGAGGAGGCTGATAGGGCGATAGTTTCTAGGGTCAGAGTGGTCTTTTTTGGGTTTGGGAAGGAGGATAGCGGTAGCAGCTTTGAAGAGGGAAGGGAAGTATCCAGAAGCAAGGGAGGCATTGAGGAGCATTGTGTAGGCAGTAATGATAGAGTCAGGAAGGTGTTTTAGAATAATATGGTTTAGGCCAGAGGCACCAGGAGCCTTGGGAAGAAGGTGTCTGAGGAGAGTTTTAATGTCTGTGTTGGTGAAAGGAGTGTCGAGTTCTTGGGAGGAGGTAAGGGATGTGGCTGTCTGGTGTTGTTTCGTGTGTGTGTGTGTGTGTAGTGTTCCAATGTTCTATGTTCTGAATGTGTTGGATTGCGTTAGGGTGGGGTGGGTGAGGGTGGAAGATGTTCTCCCAGATGTGTTTGAAGATGTTAGTAGCAGCCTGCGGGTCTGAGATGTGTGTGTTGTTGTGGGTGATGTGTTTGAATTTGTTGGTGGGAGTGGTGCTGCTGATTTTTTTGATAAAGTTCCAGAAGGCTTTGGTGTTTTTAATTCGCTGTTTTTCTGCTTGTAGTATGAGCTGTGACCAATGAGAGTTGTGGTCTTGGTCTAGACTGTGTAGAATGTTGTTTCTGAGGTGAGATCTAATCGGACTTGATTAAATCTATGTGTGTTGTAGAGGAAGCGGTTGTGATAGCAGATAATTAGTCTTCTTCTGATTGAGGGTTTGAAAGAATAACGAGTGGTGTGAGTTTTCTTTGGTATTGCGGAGTTGGCTGCTTATGTGATGGTGTCCTGGATGAGATCAAGTTGAGTGTCAATGTCAAAGATAGGTTTGTTGTTGTAGTCATAGGTGAGGTTAGTATTATCTATGTGTTGTTTGAAAGCATCCCAGTCAGCGTTCTTGTAGGAGAAGGACGGTGAGGCTGGGATGAGGATAGGGTTGGAGGAGATGTGTAAGACTGGTATGTGATCAGAGCCTGTAATAGGGCCAGGTGAGATGTAGTGTTGAAAGAGAGAGCTAGCTCGGTTTGCCAGAATGATGTCGGGTTTGCCTTGGCCCATGTGGTTGTAGAAGGTGTTGAAGTCTGGGCCGAGGTGAATTGGGTGTTTATGGTTGTGAAGTTAGTTGTTACTGGTGTGATGAAAGGCGTTGTGTTTGGCATTCAAGTCAGCTAGTAGGTATGTTGGTGTAGTTGAAGACTAAGGAAAGGTCGTGTATGTTGAGAATAGTGTTTGGGCGAGCATAGGTAGTGAAGAAGATGAAGGGGCCAAGGTGGGTGTGTATTCTGACAGCAAGACAGTGTTGCTGAATAAAAGGGATTGGGAGAAATTCATGTTTTATGTTCGATTTGACAAGGATGGCAACCCCATCGTGGGGATCGTAGGGAAACTGTAGTGCAGTATAACCATAATGACGGATACGTTGAGGGGCTTTGAGGCAGGTGCTGTTAAGTAAGACAATACCTGGCCTCTCTGCTTCAAGGAGTTCGGCCAGTAGGTGTCTAATTATAAAGTAAGAACGTACGTTGAACTGAATCACCTTAAACATGATTTAATGGTTTCGTCGTAGCAAAGTTAATGTCAGGGGAGGAGTTTAGATTAAAGCCCGTGATAGGGGTGCCATCGGTGGATGTGTGTTTGTGGGTGTTACGGACCCGTTTCCTAGAGGGGGAGGAAGAGATGGATCTGCTTTTATGTTCTTTGGTCTGTCTGTCAGAAGTTGGGGCAGGTTTAGGATTGAGTGGATTTTGTCTGGAGGAGGTGGAGTTGGACCTGGATGAAGTCTTGGATGTGGTGGAGAAGGAGTGGGCGAAGGTGGATGCAGAGGAAGTGGAAGCTTTGGTAAGGGATGAGGTGGGGGGAGGGGTGATCGTAGCGGCAGCAGGAGCGGTGTTGGTGGGAGGGGTGGATGTGAAGAGGGGTAATGGAGGAGGAGACCTGGTGGGGGTAGGAAGAGGGGTGGTGGGAGAGAGGTCGGAGGGAGAGGTTGTAGGGGGCTTAGAAGAGAAGCAGGAAGGAGGGATAATTAGAGAGGGAAGATTGTTAGCATTCAAGATTAGGTTAAGGATACAGTATATGAGTAGTCTGATTAGTAAGCTTGAGAGATTACCATCGCAGAGTGGGCAGCAGTGGCGAGTTGACAGTTAGTTTTGTAGTCTAGTGTGGGTGTAGGTGTAGGTGGAGAGGTGCTTGTAGTTTGTGTGTTGGTGTTTGATGTGTGTAGAATAGAGAAAGGGTTGGATGAAGAAGAGGTAGACCAAGTGCGTGGAGTAGCCCAGGCATTGTGGGTGAGGGAGGGACGTTTGGTAGGGGAGAGAGGTGCAGGGAAGGGGTTGGGGAGGGAGGGGGTTGGCTTGCTCTGAGGGAGGAGAGAATGTCTTTTCTAGTAGGGCAGGAATTTGCAACTGCAGTGTGTGACCCACCGCAGTTAGAACATTTAAGGGAGAGGTTGCAGGTATTCCAGAAGTGGCCAGTTGCTGAACATCTGGAGCAGATTTGTATGGATGTGCATGTGTTTTTGTCGTTTTGTAGGGCTTGTGAACACGCGAATTGTTTCAATAATTTGGAAGTTTAAAGCCAACTGGATGAGACTTTCTCGAGCTATGACCGAAATAAAATCGAAAAGTTTTAAGAAAAAAAATAAGAAAACATCAGGACACCTCTTGAAGGTACATCTTTAGGGATACTTAATGATCTTGTTACTTTGTTGGTCATCGGAAGTTCCTTATCTCGGTTCTCCACATACTGCAGAGAGAGGACATGCACTGTCCTCAGATGACCTTTCTACAAATCAATGACTAAACACCCTGAGAAGATTTTTATTCCTTGATTAAAATAAGCAAAACCCATATGATTAATAGATTGAGACGATAGTTATACCCACTAATAATTTCAACTAAAGATTGTGAATATAACAGCTAAACTTGATGTGTAGAAGAACTTAATTAACCCAGCAAATATAACTAAATTAAGTGACCATAACAACTAAATCCAGTGAAAATAACAAATAATCCGAGTAACTATAACAGTTACTCTTAATTAGTATAACAATTAAGCCCAGTGAAAATGACATCTGAGAACAACAAGTGGGCTACTATACCAACTCAGTAAGAGGTATGACTGCAGCTCTTAAGTGTGATAATATGACCTTTTAAGTACATTAACTTAATGCTTTACAAACACGTCCCCTGACATGGAGATGAGGTGACGAAGCCACTGCGTTGTAGTGGTGTTGGTAGTGGTATTGGTGGTGGTGTTGGTGGTGGTGTTGGTAGTGGTGGTGTTGGTAGTGGTATTGGTGTTGGTGTTGGTAGTGGTGGTGTTGGTAGTGGTGTTGGTAGTGGTGTTGTTAGTGGTGTTGGTAGTGGTATTGGTGGTGGTGTTGGTAGTGTTGGTAGTGGTGGTGTTGGTAGTGGTGGTGTTGGTAGTGGTGGTGTTGGTGGTGGTGTTGGTAGTGGTGGTGTTGGTGGTGGTGTTGGTAGTGGAGTTGGTAATGGTTAATTCGTTAGGAGAGAGAACAGTGTCTCCTGACACGGGTCTCAATCAGAAGATGACCCATGCAGTGGTTAAGCAACCGCTGATCTTCCCCAGTTAGGTTGTACTATGTTGTGTATCTTAGGAAGCACTTCATAGTAGTGAATCTGCGAGGAGAATGATAGGATGGATAATGAGAACCTTCAAAATAAGGGATGCGAAGCCAATGATGATAATTTTTAAAGCACTTATTCTCTTTAGGCTGGAATACTGTTGTACACTAACAGCTCCATTTAGAGCAGGTGAAATCGCAGATCTAGAGAATGTACAGAGAAACTTTACTGCACATATAAGTTCCGTTAAGCACCTTAATACTGGGAACGCTTGGAGTTTCTTGTTCTGTATTCATTGGAGCACAGGCGAGAGATACATCATAATCTACACCTTTAAAATCCTAGAGGGACTGGTCCCAAATCTGCACACAGAAATAACTCCCTACAAAAGCAAAAGACTGGGAAGACGGTGCAATATACCTCCAATGAAAAGTAGGGGTGCCATTAGTACACTAAGAGAAAACACAGTAAGTGTCCGGGGCCCAAGACTGCTCAACAGCCTCCCATTGGACGAAGCGCCTAAATTACTCGGAATGTTTGAGGGCCTACAAATTGCATTTGTTACAATGTACTCGAGAACGACATATAATAAATTACACCCGGAAAATGTCCGCACACCGACATCACTCCGTACTAATGCAAAAGGCTTGGTATACTGTGTAAAATTTCTCTAATGAAAAGCAGGGGCGCAATAAGTACACTAAGACACAATTGAATAAGAGTAGAATAAGTGTAACTAAACCAAGACTCTTCAACTCTCACTCTTCAAGCATAAGGGAAATTACCAACAAGCTTTAAATATTCAGTCTTCAAGAGGGAAACTTGATAAGTTTTTTCAGCCAGTTCCTGATCTACTGGGCAGTGTGACTAGGCCAATCAGGCCATCTACCGAGAGGCCTAATCTGGTACCTGCCGAAGGGATGATGATTTCTGAAGCCATATACAGCATCTACAGGTAACATTACAAACAGTCAATACGTACAAGAGTACTCAATAAATACAAGGACACTTGCCAAGTACACAAGGTCACTATGTACAAGGACAGTCATCACTCAGAACTATGTGTAATTAGTATTTGGAGACAGGAGGGGAGGTAGAAGTGTATTTCTCTTGTCCGCTCCAATTATTATTATTATTACATTAATGGGGAAGCGCAAAGCCCTTACGGCTCATACAGAGCCTGAGGAATGACAGACAATTAAATTAGATTTTAGGAAGGGGAGGGCAACTCTAACTCTTTGAATCAAGAGGCCATCATCGGTATGTAGGCGCCTCCCTTGAAGGGCGTCCCGTCCAGAAGATCTAGAATGTGGACAAACAAACAGAGTTTGCTGGGAAATCCAACGATGTGATAGTGTTCAGGGTACTGGCGTCACACACCTCTACAACCCCAAGTCCATGTCTCTATGCTCTTCTTGATTCTTTCTACCCATTGTTCCCACCCCGTCTCTATATTTTTCGTTTTTATTTCACTTTAGTTATTATAAATTAATCTTAAAAGCTTTACAATTACGGTACAGATGCTGATTCATCTACGTCGAATTATGAAATAATAATTTATAATATTAAGATATCTATCTTTTTCTCACACTCGTCTCAGAGGGCAGACTTTTCCCACACACAAAAGTCACCAATCAACACACTGTTTCAGCAACTGAGTCAGTAACTACGTTTTCAAAACGCGTTTCCAAAATTCTTTTGACGAGTTCTGTGACGGGTGTTGTTTCGCTGACTAGGCATTCACTTAAGTGTTGTTTTGGCCTTGTCCAAGTTTTACAGCCTGGCGCACAATGACGATGATACTTGTCTCTGCTGGTCAGCACCAGCAGATAAGTGCTGTTTTCAGAAAATGAATCTATCATTTCATATAGTATGTAAATAGTGCTTTAACATCCACGTCTTTTTTGAAGCAAGTGGACATCGTAACACCTTTGATGTTTTCTGCTAACATTCAACACATTTGTTCCAATCTATCGTCAAGCTGTCTACAGGAAGATGCCGGTTCATTAAGATCCGCAATCTTGTATAATTTAGCCATTGTCATCCAGACACTGTTAAAGATTTGCAGAAACTGAATTGAAAAAATATAATTATAATATTTCATAAGACTATAACAGCGTACAGATCAGTTCACAAGAAAATATTACTTATCGTAATGCAGCCATAAACAAGATGTCAGGAAGCCAATGTAATAAACATGAGCACATTCCTTGTTTTGTAGAGAAACAATTTAATTAAATAAGTGTTGGATATTATTGTGATATTAAGCTTTAATACGAGTAGTATATGATTTCAGTAAAAAAACATAAGACCGTTTTAGGAACTTAGTTGTTACTTACCTTAACGATAACCCAGTGTATATATGTGACACATATTTGTGACACATATATTTGTGACACATATATTTGTGATTTCTAAATATCTGTTTAACTCACTGGTTGTCATTTTCGAAATGAACCCCATTTTCTCACAGAGAAAATCTGGAAAAATCTTATATTTGAAAAGTATCCATTGTACATGTATTATTTCTGTACTAAAGATTTTAACATGCTTACATTGTTAAGCCTTGAATTCTGCTGTTGTGCCGACAGCTGTGCTTACATTGTTAAGCCTTGAATTCTGCTGTTGTGCCGACAGCTGTGCCTACATTGTTAAGCCTTGAATTCTGCTGTTGTGCCGACAGCTGTGCCTATCACTTGTCTGCTACCATCAGTGACTCACTGTACTGACATCATCAGTGACTGTAACTCTACTGACAACATCAGTGACTGTCACTCTACTGACAACATCAGTGACTCACTCTACTGACAACATTAGTGATTGTCACTCTACTGACATCAGTGACTCTACTGACATCAGTGATTGTCACTCTACTGACAACATCAGTGACTCACTCTACTGACAACATCAGTGACTCACTCTACTGACAACATCAGTGACTCACTCTACTGACAACATCAGTGATTGTCACTCTACTGACAACATCAGTGACTCACTCTACTGACAACATCAGTGACTGTCACTCTACTGACAACATCAGTGATTGTCACTCTACTGACAACATCAGTGACTCACTACTGACAACATCAGTGACTCACTCTACTGACAACATAAGTGACTCACTCTACTGACAACATCAGTCACTGTCAATGTACAGAAAACATCAGTGACTATCATTGCACTGACAACATCATCACTCACAGCACCAAGCTCCCACTTAAATGCTGGTCTTGCTGCTGCTGCTACTACTGTTGCACTACTGCTGTGTCTTCTATTGTTGTACTATTACAGCTGCTACTACTGCTGCACTACTGCTACTATACTGCTGCTATTACTACAGCTATTCTACTGCTACTATACTTCTTTATTACTACTGCTATACTACTGCTGCTATACTGCTGCTGTTACTACAATTGCTATACTACTGTTGCTATACTGCTGCTGTTATTACTACTGCTATGATACTGATGCTATACTGCTTCTACACTACTGCTGCTACACTACTGCTGCTGCACTACTGCTGCAGCACTACTGCTGCTGCACTACTGCTGCTGCACTACTGCTGCTGCACTACTGCTGCTGTACTACTGCTAAACTACTGTTGTAATTACTACTGCTATACTGACGCTGCCATGACTACTACTATAGGAGTAGTAGAAACATCAACAGTAGTAGGAGTAGCATTGAATGTAGCATTAGTAACATAACAGTTGCAGTAGCAGCATTAGTAATAGTAGTAGAAGTGGTAGTTACAGTAGTAGCATCAGTAGTATCAACAGCAGTAGTAGTAGTAGTAGTATCAGTAAGAACAGTAGTACAACAGTAATAGTACGTAGTATAGCAGCAATAGTATAGCAGTGGTAATTACAGCAATAGTATGGTAGTAGTAATATGGCAGGAATAGTATAGCAGGAGAAATGGCAGCATTAGTAGAGCAGTAATAATTACATCTATAGTTTAGCAGGAGCTCAGTAGTAGTATAACAGTTATTACAACTGCTACTGAGGTTACTACTGCTGTTACTTTTACTTCTATAACTATTATTGTTATTCTCTAATTGCTACTACTATTATCCTGCTTCATCTAATACTTTTTATTTACTGCAGCAGCTGCTACTATGTTACTATTCCTAATAGTACTGCTACTACTACTGCTTCTGCTGCTATTACTAATACTGATGGTAATATTACTACTATTGCTACATTACTGCTGCTACTATTACTGCTGCTACTTATACTGCTAGGCTGCTTATGATGTTCTACAACAGTTACTACTAATATATTAATCTTGCTACTGCCACTACTGCTGCTACTTCTATTACTACTGCAATGACTACTACTGCTGCACTCCTACTGCTACTGACTACTACAACTGCTGTTACAACTACATTATTGATAGTAGTAGCACTGCTACTAGCAGTAATGCTGCTCTGCTAGTAGTACTGCTGTTATTAGAACTCCTCTGCTAGTAGTACTGCTGTTATTAGAAGTCCCCTGCTAGTGGTACTGCTATTAGCAGTACTACTGCTGTTACTACTGTTATTACTACTTCAGCTACTGTTGCTATTCATTCTACTACTGTTACTACTACTACTTGTGCTACTACCGTGCTATACTACTGCTACAACTACTAATAATATTACTCTTGGTTCATCACACGAGTCTTATGCGGTATACAAATATGGATGGCCAAACATACACATTAACGAAGCCACGGAGTTAATAATAGAAGTAGTGGTAAGAACAGAGTCGTGATTGTCATAGAAGAATTGATGGTAACTAGAAGTAGCACTTAACTCTGTGAGTGGCAGTAAGGTCATACGACTAGTTTAAGACAGAATCAGTACTAATTTAGTAAAAATAGTTGTAGGCTACGTCTTACATCCAGTTCCATATGTACCGTAAATTTCATGCATTCTGTGAAGAGGAGGCATTCGTGACCATGTAGGTAAGACTGCCACGAACACAGATTCGCAGTTATGCGTTGATGACACATGCAACGCAGCTCAAATTCCCACATCATAAATTAGAATTATGCGCATTTTTTTTTTTGCTACGAAGAAAATGGCAAGTTGAAAGGTGTGTCAAGCCTGCCACTGTCCACCTCATTGACACCTTAACACTAAACAGCGGGATGGACAGTTGATCCAAATCAAGTGCACTCGTATCCTCTTGGCTCAGTATAGAAAACACAGATGTCAGTAGAGTGTTAATAATGATGACAAGTATATGATGGTGATGACGGATGGTTGCAGATGATGGTGATGGTTATGGGTACATGAGAGTGATGACTAGTGGGAAAGGATGATGTTGAGTAGATGATAGTGCCAGGTACATTATAATTATGACATGTAATTAGGCATATTATTGGCCATCTTGTAATATCTACCCCATAAAATGTATTAATACTATAAGTATACCCCACTTTGTAATATTACTAGAAATAATTTTTTTATTTGATTTTGATTTGATTTGATTTGATTTGATGGTGATCATGGTGATGACCAATGGGTTAGGATGATGATGATGATGATCAGGTGAGCATGATGGTAATGGCGAGTGGTGAAGATGATGATGAGGTGAGCATGATGGAGATAACGGGAGGTGTTGTTGATGATGAGTGAATGAGTGTTAAGAACGTCAGAGCTCTGGCAGTGTGTCAGAAATATATATGAGTATGTGCTATCTAATCAAGCGTCTCACACGTGTTGCTCCGGATGCTGTCTCTGCTACTGTTGCATCTGCTGTTGTTACTGATTCTGCTACTGCTGTTTTTGCTGCTACTGTTGTTGTTTCTGATACCGCTGTGGGTAAGTCTGATTCTGCTGTTGTTATTTCTGCTGCTGCTGCTGCTGCTGCTATAGTAATCTCTTCTGCTACTGTTGCTGCTTCTGCTACTGCTGCTTTTGCTGCTACTGTTATCTCTGCTACTGATGTTATTGTTTTTGGTACCGCTGTTGGTATACCTGATTCTGCTGTTGTTATTTCTGCTGTTGTTGTTTTTGCTACTGCCGCTTTTGCTGTTACTGCTCTTGGTGTTTCTGATGCTGTTATTGGTGAGTATGAGTCTGCTGTTGTTATTTCTGCAGATGCTCTTGTTGCTGCTACTGCTGGTTTTGTTCATGCTGGTACTGTTGCTTCTGCTACTGATGTTCTTCTGCCAATGCTCTTTTTTTCTGCTGCTGCTGCTGTTCTCATTTCTGCTACTGGTTTTTTTTCTGATAATGCTGCTATTGATGCTGCTTCTGCAGCTATTCGTACTGCTGTTGTTTTTCTGATGCTGCTATTGTTACGGGTTTTGCTACTGTTGCTAATGCGGTTGTTGTTTCTGCTACTAGTGTGATGTCTGCCACTGCTATTTCGCCTGCTAGTTTAGCTATTTGTGTTACTATTGTTTCCGTTGTTACTTCTGATAATACTGTTTCTTTTTTTTCTGCCAACATTGTCATTGATGCTACTGTTGTTACTGCTGCTGTTTCTGATACTTCGACAACTGTTGCGTCCTTTGCTACTCGCTTTTGTTTCTGATACTGTTTCTGCAATTGTTGTTCCTACTAACGGCCTTTTTTTGCTACAATTGGAACTGCTGTTCATTCTACTACTTTTGCTTTTCAATTGCTTTTGTAGCAGCGAATGTTGCTACAACTGGTCTTTGTGCTGTTGTTACTAATAATTTATTTGCTGTTGTTGATACTTCTTCTTTCTGCTTCTGTTGCTAAAACTGAAATTGTTTATGTTACTACTGCTTGCATTTTTGTTACTGTTGACTTGGTTAATATATCTGTTAATATATTACAGCTTTTTTTCTACTTCTACTATTCCAACCGTTTTTGCTTTACTACTGATGCTACTAGTAATGGTTCTACTGCCTCCACTACTCCTACTGCTATTTTTTCTAATACTTTTGTTGCTACAGCTTTTCTACTTCTGTTTATGCTATTTTTTTTGTTACCACTAATACTGCTACTGCGGATTTTCTACTTCTGCTGTTAATGCTGTTGTTTTTACTACTGTTGCTAATGCTGTTGTTTTTACTACTGTTGCTAATGCTGTTGTTATTACTACTGTTCATAATGCTGTTGTTTTTACTACTGTTGCTAATGCTGTTGGTTTTACTACTGTTGCTAATGCTGTTGTTTTTACTACTGTTGCTAATGCTGTTGTTTTTACAACTGTTGTTATTACTACTCTTCATAATGCTGTTCATTTACTACTCTTCATAATGCTGTTCATTTACTACTGTTGGTAATGCTGTTGTTTTTACTACTGTTGGTAATGCTGATATTTTTACTGTTACTAATGCTGTTGTTTTTACTACTGTTGCTAATGCTGTTGTTTTTACTACTGTTGCTAATGCTGTTGTTTTTACTACTGTTGATAATGCTGTTGTTTTTACTACTGTTGCTAATGCTGTTGTTTTTACTACTGTTGTTTTTACTACTGTTGCTAATGCTGTTGTTTTTACTACTGTTGTTTTTACTACTGTTGATAATGCTGTTGTTTTACTACTGTTGCTAATGCTGTTGTTTTTACTACTGTTGGTAATGCTGTCGATTTTACTACTGTTAGTAATGCTGTTGTTTTTACTACTGTTGATAATGCTGTTGTTTTTACTGCTGTTACTAATACTGTTGTTTTTACTACTGTTGCTAATGCTGTTGTTTTTACTATTGTTGCTAATGCTGTTGTTTTTACTACTGTTGATAATGCTGTTGTTTTTACTACTGTTGCTAATGCTGTTGTTTTTACTACTGTTGCTAATGCTGTTGTTTTTACTACTGTTGCTAATGCTGTTGTTTTTACTACTGTTGCTAATGCTGTTGTTTTTACTTCTGTTGCTAATGCTGTTGTTTTTACTACTTTTGATAATGCTGTTGTTTTTACTACTGTTGCTAATGCTGTTTTTTACTACTGTTGCTAATGCTGTTGTTTTTACTAATGTTGGTAATGCTGTTGTTTTTACTACTGTTGATAATGCTGTTTTTTTACTACTGTTGTTAATGCTGTTGCTTTTACTACTGTTGATAATGCTGTTGTTTTTACTACTGTTGATAATGCTGATGTTTTTACTACTGTTGGTAATGCTTTTGTTTTTACTACTGTTTGTAATGCTCTTGTTTTTACTACTGTTGGGAATGCTGTTGTTTTTACTACTGTTGATAATGCTGTTGTTTTACTACTGTTGTTAATGCTGTTGTTTTTACTACTGTTACTAATGCTGTTGTTTTTACTACTGTTGCTAATGCTGTTGTTTTTACTACTGTTGCTAATGCTGTTGTTTTTACTACTGTTGACAATGCTGTTGCTTTTACTACTCTTGGTAATGCTGTTGTTTTTACCACTGTTGCTAATGCTGTTATTTTAGTACTGTTGCTAATGCTGTTGTTTTTAGTACTGTTGCTAATGATGTTGTTTTTACTACTGATGCTAATTCTGTTGTTTTTACTATTGTTTCTAATGGTTTTGTTTTTACTACTGTTGCTAATGTTGTTTTTACTACTGTTGCTAACGTTGTTGTTTTTGCTACTGTTGCTAATGCTGTTTTGTCTTTTAATAATGATGCTGATAGTATTCCTACTACTGTTATAGTATCTGTGACTAGTGTTGTTGTTAATATTTTTTTCTCTGTTGCTGCTGCTGGAATTTCTTCCATTGTTGGTTTTTGTGTTACTGGTGGTATTTCTGTCACAGATGGTATTGTTTTTACTGCTGATATTTCTTCTACTGTTGATATTTCTTCTACAGTTGGTATTTCTGTCACTGCTGGTATTTCTGTTACTGTTAGTATTTCTGGTATTTCTAGAACTGTTAGGGTGAATAGGGACAGAATGTTTCATAGATGGAACACAACAACAAGGGGTCACAATTGAAAGTTGAAACTTAGTCGAGTCACAGGGATGTTAGGAAGTATTTCTTCAGTCATTGAGTTGTCAGTAAGTGGAACAATCTGAAGAGTGATGTAGTGGAGGCAGGATCCATACATAGCTTTAAGAAGAGGTACGATAAAGCTCATGGAGCAGGGAGAGAGTGGACGAAGAGGGGCCAGGAGCTGTGAATCGACCCCTGCAACTACAAGTAAATACAAACAGGTGAGTACAGACAGATAGACAGACAGACAGAAAGACAGTGATTAGGACACTAGTTCTAGGAACGGTGTCGTACTAGACTGACGATATCACTGACGCAATCAACTATTTACGTTGAGTGAACGTTGTCGAAGCTCACCCTTCATATGTTACTATTCTACTCTAGATGTAACTCATTATATCAACGCATTATTTTTTTTAGTCACTTTTTTAATTTAATTTATTATGTTTTTGTCATTTATTCGAGTTAATTTTGGCTGTAATATAAAACATGACGACCAAGTTTAGTTGTGGTTTTGACGACCATGTCTTGTGTCGTCTTGACGACTAGACCAGGTGTGGTCTTGACGACTAGACCAGGTGTGGTCTTGACGACTAGACCAGGTGTGGTCTTGACGACTAGACCAGGTGTGGTCTTGACGACTAGACCAGGTGTGGTCTTGACGACTAGACCAGGTGTGGTCTTGACGACTAGACCAGGTGTGGTCTTGACGACTAGACCAGGTGTGGTCTTGACGACTAGACCAGGTGTGGTCTTGACGACTAGACCAGGTGTGGTCTTGACGACTAGACCAGGTGTCGTCTTGATGACTAGACCAGGTGTGGTCTTGACGACTAGACCAGGTGTGGTCTTGACGACCAAGGGCAGAGGGCAGTGACACCCAGGTTTAGTATTTCCGTGGAGACCAAATCTTGTATTTCCGTAACAACCAGGTCTAGTATGGCCGTAACAATCAGGCCTAGTGTGGCCGTAACAATCAGGCCTAGTGTGGCCGTAACAACCAGGTCTAGTATGGCCGTAACAATCAGGCCTAGTGTGGCCATGACAACCAGTTTTAGTATGACCATGACAACCAGGATGAATGAGGTCTCAGCTAACTCGATGAATGTTAGTTTGAAGACCAGATCTCGTGAAGATAAAACGAGTGTCGCAGACAAAGATTTCACTGAGGTGACGTTTCGAGCTGCGTACAATTTCATAAAGTCATGGTTTGATAAACAACTACTCCGATTGAAAAGCTTTCTCGATAAAAGCTTATTCATAAAAATTTTGCCTTTCCTCACTTTTGTTAGAAGCGCACTATTTAGATCCGTTATATCTAGAAGGATCTTAACGACCAATATCTCAAGAAAACTTCGTCTTACTCCCTCTCTCTCCTTTGTGAAGCTATAATGCTGACTAGTGGGTTTTACCTTGTATTGAAATATCCTTAATCGTCCGGTCTGCTTAAATTATACACACGCCCTTCAACCTTTCCAGCCAACAATATTTGTTTTCTACTTGCGAATTTACGGTAACTTTTCAATAAATAATAAAAGCAAAAGTATGTTTTCAAAAGGTCTTTGTCTTTGTTATTTCTTCTCTTTATTACACTTGTAAATAATTTATTTTGCCCCAGAATTCATTATTATTAGTAGAAAAATTAGCCTCAATAGCAGAAGCAGCAGCATCGGTGGACTTAGCAGATGCAACAGCAGCAATCCTAGCAGCAGCAGAAACAGTATAAATGACAGCAGAAACACAAATAGTGAGAACAGAAGAAGAAACAGGAGAAACAGCTGAAGCAGCAGAAGCAGCATCAATATCAATATTAGTAGAAATATTATTAGATCCTCAGTTACTAGCTATCATAGTTAACAGGATAATAATTCGTTAACGACACTACAGAGCGCTAGCAACATTGGCGAATAGAGTCATCACTTAAAGTGTACACCTTATTTCAGAAAACACTTTATTACACGATTATTATTTCTAAAGGAATTAAACAATTACTGTCAGGATAGATGAGGCAACGTACATGACCAGGTCAAGTTGCACACACACACACACACACACAGAGGCGGGGCCAGGAGCTGAGTCTCGACCCCTGCAACCACAATTAGGTGAGTACAATTAGGTGAGTACACACACACACTAAGTGTTGGACACAATACATACAACCGAGGAAGAAGTGAAGAGGCTGCTGAGTGAGCTAGATACCTCAAAGGCGATGGGGCCGGAAAACATCTCTCCATGGGTCCTGAGAGAGGGAGCAGAGGCGCTATGTGTACCCCTAACAACAATATTCAACACATCTATCGAAACAGGGCTACTACCTGAGGTATGGAAAACAGCAAATGTAGTCCCATTTTTAAAAAATGAGACAGACATGAAGCACTAAACTACAGATCAGTGTCACTGACATGTATAGTATGCAAAGTCATGGAGAAGATTATCAGAAGAAGAGTGGTGGAACACCTAGAAAGGAATGAGTTTATCAACCTTGGCCAACACGGTTTCAGGGACGGGAAATCCTGTGTCACAAACCTACTGGAGTTCTATGACAGGATGACAGCAGTAAAACAAGAGAGAGATGGGTAGGTAGATTGCATTTTCTTGGATTGTAAGAAGGCGTTTGACACAGTTCCACACAAGAGATTAGTGCAAAAGCTGGAGGACCAGGCAGGAATAAAAGGGAAGGCACTCCAATGAATCAGAGAATACCTGTCAGGAAGACAGCAGCGAGTCATGGTATGTGGTGAGGTGTCAGAGTGGGCGCCTGTGACGAGTGGGGTTCCACAGGGGTCAGTCCTAGGACCGGTGCTGTTTCTGGTATTTGTGAACGACATAACGGAAGGAATAGACTCAGAAGTGTTCCTGTTTGCAGATGATGTGAAGTTGATGAGGAGAATTCAATCGGACGAGGACCAGGCAGAACTACAAAGGAACCTGGACAGGCTGCAAGCCTGGTCCAGCAATTGGCTCCTGGAGTTCAACCCCCACCAAGTGCAAAGTCATGAAGATTGGGAAAGGGCAAAGAAGACCGCAGACGGAGTACAGTCTAGGGGGCCAGAGACTACAAACCTCACTCAAGGAAAAAGATCTGGGGGTGAGTATAACACTGGGCACATCTCCTGAGGCGCACATCAACCAAATAACTGCTGCAGCATACGGGCGCCTAGCAAACCTACGAACAGCATTCCGACATCTTAATAAGAAATCGTTCAGGACCCTGTACACTGTGTACGTTAGGCCCATACTGGAGTATGCAGCGCCAGTTTGGAACCCTCACCTAGCCAAGCATGTAAGGAAACTAGAAAAAGTGCATAGGTTTGCAACAAGACTAATCCCGGAGCTAAGGGGTATGTTCTACAAGGAGAGGTTACGGGAAATCGACCTGACGACACTGGAAGACAGGAGGGGATATGATAACGACATATAAAATACTGAGAGGAATCGACAAGGTGGACAGAGACAGAATGTTCCAGAGGTGGGACACAGCAACAAGGGGTCACAGTTGGAAGTTGAAGACTCAGATGAACCACAGGGATGTTAGGAAATATTTCTTCAGTCACAGAGTTGTCAGGAAGTGGAATAGTCTGGGAAGTGATGTAGTGGAGGCAGGATCCATACATAACTTTAAGGAGAGGTATGATAAAGCTCATGGAGCGGGTAGAGCGACCGAGTAGCGGCCAGTGAAGAGGCGGGGTCAGGAGCTGTGACTCGACCCCTGCAACCACAACTAGGTGAGCACAACTAGGTGAGTACACACACACTTGTCAGTAAGTGGAACAATCTGGAGAGTGATGTAGTGGAGGCAGGATCCATTCATAGCTTTAAGAAGAGGTATGATAAAGCAGGGAGAGAGTGGACCTAGCAGCGACCAACGAAGAGGGGCCAGGAGCTGTGAATCGACCCCTACAACTACAAATAGGTGAATACAAACAGGTGAGTACAGACAGACAGATAGAAAGACACACAGTGATTAGGACACTAGTTCTAGGAACGGTGTCGTACCAGACTGACGACATCACTGACGCAATCAACTATTTACGTTGAGTGAACGTTGTCGAAGCTCACCCTTAATATGTTACTATTCTATTCTAGATGTAACTCATTATATCAACGCATTATTTTTTTGAGTCACTTTTTTAATTTAATTTCTTCGACCCCTGCAACCACAACTATGTGAGTACAACTAGGTGAGTACAGCTAGGTGAGTACAACTATGTGCCCCGGTGGCCTGGTAGCTAAAGCTCTCGCTTCACACACGGAGGGCCCGGGTTCGATTCCCGGCCTGGTGGAAACATTTCGACGCGTTTCCTTACACCCGTTGTCATGTTCACCTAGTAGCAAATAGGTACCTGGGTGTTAGTCGAGTGGTGTGGGTCGCATCCTGGGGGACAAGATTGAGGACCCCAATGGAAATAAGACAGACAGTCCTCGTTGACGCACTTACTTTCTTGGGTTATCCTGGCTGGCTAACCCTCCCGGGTTAAAAATCCGAACGAAACTCTTATCTTATCTAGGTGAGTAGACGCACACATACACTGGCAGATGCGGGGTCCACTAGGCAGTACTTTCAGGAAGCAAGAAGCACTGTTAAACAGAAGCAGGCACTACCAGACAGGAGCAGTCACTAGCAGGCTTCAGGTGGCCCTATCAGGGAGCACTAGATAATATCAGGCAGTGGCAGGCACTATCAAGCAGCAACAGGAGTTATCAGGTAGCAGCAGATATTATCGTGCGGCAGCTGCCACTGTCAGGCAGCAACAAGCAACATCAGGTTGCACCAGGCACTATTAGTCTGCAGCAGGTACTATCAGGCATAAACAGGCACTAGCAGGCAGCAACGGACAGTACAAGGTGTAGCAAGCATAATCAGACACCAAAAAGCACTGTCAAGCAACAACAAGCACTTCAGACAATAAGAGACATTACTTGGTGATAGCAGGCACTATCAGACTTCTGGAAGCACTGTCAAACAGTAACAAGCCCTATTAGACAGCAGCAGGCACTCCCAGGCAGCAGCAGGCACTTCAGACAATAAGAGACATTACTTGGTGATAGCAGGCACTATCAGACTTCTGAAAGCACTGTAAGACAGTAACAAGACCTATTAGGCAGCAGCATCCACTCCCAGGCAGCAGCAGGCACTTCAGACAATAAGAGACATTACTTGGTGATAGCAGGCACTATCAGACTTCTGGAAGCACTGTCAGACAGTAACAAGCCCTATTAGGCAGCAGCAGGCACTCTCAGGCAGCAGCAGGCACTACCAGGAAACAGCAGGCACTACCAGGCAACAGCAGGCATTACTAGGCAGCAGCAGGCACTACCAGGGAACAGTAGGCACTATTAGACAGCAGCAGCAGGCACTACAAAGCAACAGAAGGCACTACTAGGCAGCAACAGGAACTAAAAGGCAACAGCAGACACTCTCAGGCAGCAACTGGCACTACCAGTCAGCAGCAGACACTACCAGGCAGCAGCAGACACTACCAAGCAGAAGCAGACACTACCAGGCAACAGCAGACACTACCAGGCAGCAGCAGGCACTACCAGGCAGCAGAAGACACTACCAGGCAGCAGCAGACACTACCAGCCAGCAGCAGACACTACCAGCCAGCATCAGACACTACCAGGCAGCAGCAGACACTACCAGGCATAAGCAGGCACTACCAGGCAGCAGCAGACACTACCAGGCAACGGCAGACACTACCAGGCAGCAGCAGACACTACCAGGCAGCGGCAGACACTACCCGGCAGCAGCAGACACTACCAGGCACTACCAGGCAGCAGCAGGCACTACCAGGCAGCAGCAGGCACTACCAGGCAGCAGCAGACATAACCAGGCAGCAGAAGGCACTAGCAGGTAGTAACAGGCAATATCAGTCTGCAGCAGGCACTAGCAGGAAGCATCAAGCACTAGCAGGCAGCAGCAGGCACTAGCAGGCAGAAGCAGGCACTAGAGGACTGTCTTAAGTGCATCACCATGTGACTCCTGGCTCCGTGATTGTGTTATACTTTTAACAGTTCTTTCTTATAATGCTTCCTAGTGTTAATGCAGGCTTCTCGTGCTTGTGAGTACGTGTGTCAGTTTGTTCGTGTGCCAGCGTGCGTGTGCAAACGTGTGATTGTGAGTATGCCTGTACTCACCTAGTTGTGGTTGCAGGGGTCGATTCACAGCTCCTGGCCGCGCCTCTTCACTGGCCTCTACTGGGTCACTTTTCCTGCTCCATGAGTTTTATCATACCTCTTCTTAAAGCTATGTATGGATCCTGCCTCCACTACATCACTTCCCAAACTGTTCCACTTCCTGACTACTCTGTGGCTGAAGAAATACTTCTTAACATCCTTGTGATTCATCTGAGTCTTCAACTTCCAATTGTGACCCCTTGTTGTTGTGTTCCATCTCTGGAACATTCTGTCTCTGTTCACCTTGTCGATTACTCTCAGTATTTTATGTCGTTATCATGTCCTCCCTATCTCTCCTGTCCTCCAGTGTCGTCAGGTCGATTTCCCTTAACCTCTCCTCGTAGGACATACCCCTTAGCTCCGGGACTAGTCTTGTTGCAAACCTTTGCACTTGCTCTAGTTTCCTTACGTGCTTGGCTAGGTGTGGGTTCCAAACTGGTGCTGCATACTCCAATATGGGCCTAACGTACACAGTGTACAGGGTCCTGAATTATTTCTTATTAAGATGTCGGAATGCTATTCTTAGGCTTGCTAGGCGCCCGTATGCTGCAGCAGTTATTTGGTTGATGTGCGCCTCAGGAGATGTGCCTGGCGTTATACTCACCCCAAGATCTTTTTTCCTTGAGTGAGGTTTGTAGTCTTTGGCATCCTAGACTGTACTCCGTCCGCGGTCTTCTTTGCCCCTCCCCAATCTTCATGACTTTGCACTTGGTGGGGTTGAACTCCATGAGCCAGTTGCTGGACCAGGCCTGCAGCCTGTCCAGATCCCTTTGTTTTTCTGCCAGGTCCTCGTCCGATTGGAGTCTTCTAATCAACTTCACATCATCTGCAAACAGGGACACTTCGGAGTCTACTTCTTCCGTCATGTCGGTCACAAATACCAGAAACAACACCGGTCCTAGGACTGACCCCTGTGGAACCCCACTCGTCACAGGCGCCCACTCTGACACCTCGCCACGTACCATGACTCGCTGTTGTCTTCCTGACAGGTATTCCCTGATCCATTGTAGTGCCTTCTCTGTTATCCCTGCCTGGTCCTCCAGCCTTTCCACTAATCTCTTGTGTGGAACTGTGTCAAACGCCTTCTTACAGTCCAAGAAAATACGATCTACCCACCCCTATCTTTCTTGTCTTACTTTTGTCACCCTGTCATAGAACTCCAGTAGGTTTGTGACACAGGATTTCCCGTCCCTGAAACCGTGCTGGCTGTCGTTGATAAGCTCATTCCTTTCTAGGTGTTCCACCACTCTTCTGATAATCTTCTCCATGACTTTGCATACTATACATGTCAGTGACACTGGTCTGTAGTTTAATGCTTTGTGTCTGTCTCCTTTTTTAAAAATTGGGACTACATTTGCTGTCTTTCATACCTCAGGTAGTAACCCTGTTTCGATAGATGTGTTGAATATTGTTGTTAGGGGTACACATAGCGCCTCTGCTCCCTCTCTCAGGACCCATGGAGAGATGTTATCCGGCCCCATCGCCTTTGAGTGTGTGTGTGTGTGTACTCACCTAGTTGTACTAGGTGAGTACACGTGGTGTACTCACCTATTTGTGGTTGCAGGGGTCGATTCATAGCTCCTGGCCCCGCCTCTTCACTGATTGCTACTAGGTCCTCTCTCTCCCTGCTCCATGAGCTTTATCAAACCTCGTCTTAAAACTATGTATAGTTCCTGCCTCCACTACGTCACTTTCTAGGCTATTCCACTTCCTGACAACTCTATGACCGAAGAAATACTTCCTAACATCCCTTTGACTCATCTGAGTCTTCAACTTCCAATTGTGACCCCTTGTTTCTGTGTCCCCTCTCTGGAACATCTTGTCTCTGTCCACCTTATCTATTCCTCGCAGTATTTTATATGTCGTTATCATGTCTCCCCTAACCCTCCTGTCCTCTAGTGTCGTCAGGCCGATTTCCCTTAACCTTTCTTCGTAGGACAATCCCCTTAGCTCTGGGACTAGTCTTGTTGCAAACCTCTGCACTTTCTCTAATTTCTTGACGTGCTTGACCAGGTGTGGGTTCCAAACTGGTGCTGCATACTCCAGTATGGGCCTGACGTATATGGTGTACAGAGTCTTGAATGATTCCTTAGTGAGGTATTGGAATGCTATTCTTAGGTTTGCCAGCCGCCCGTATGCTGCAGCAGTTATCTGATTGATGTGTGCCTCAGGAGATGTGTGTGTGTGTGTTAGTTACCATTTTGTCCTAGGGACATGTCAATTAGACACTAGGCCTGTTGTATGTATGTGTGTGTAAGGAAACACTTCGAAATGTTTCTGCCCCACCGGGAATTGAACCCGGGCCCTCCGTGCGTGAAGCGAGAGCTTTACCCACTGGGCCACCGGGGGCGTTGTGTGTGTGTGTGTGTGTGTGTGTGTGTGTGCAGCCACCTATTTTGATTTTAGGAATCGAGTCTCGGGTCCTGGTTACGCCTCTCAGTATCTTACGTAAGGTCACAAACTATATTCTTGGCCGCCATGGCCCAGTTCTACTTAGTCCTGAAACTGTGTACGAAATTTGTTTCTACCACTTTCTCATCCAAATAGTTTTTTATTTGTGATTTATCTATGAACTGTGTAGAAAGATTTCCTTCTCTCGCTGCCCGTCCTTTGTCCAGGCCTCCTATTGATTGCTTGGTCATCCAGGCTGTTACTATTTGCGCTCTGCCAACCCGCATATCCATCAAGCTTGCTTGATTTGGCACACTGCGGAGGTACTGATTCAGTTTCTTTCGGCAACATTTCTGGTATCTGTTAGTACTACATTGAATAGTCAGGGCCCATGTTTGTGACTTATCTGTTGTATCTTTCTCCTTCTTTTACACTATATATATATATATATATATATATATATATATATATATATATATATATATATATATATATGCAGGGTGACCCAAAAAGAAAGAAAATCCCCAAAAAGAAAATACTTTCATCATCATTCAACACTTTCACCACACTTATACATAATCACTGTCTTTGCAGAGGCGCTCAGATACGACAGCTGAGAATAGTCCCTCCCAGCTGTCACTATCCCAGACCCCTCCTTTAAAGTGCAGGCATTGTACTTCCCATTTCAGGACTCAAGTCCAACTAAATCAATTAACTGGTTTCCTGAATCCTTCACAAAATGTTACCCTGCTCACACTCCAACAGATCGTCAGGTCCCAAAAACCATTCGTCTCCATTCACTCCTATCTAACACGCTCACACATGCTTGCTGGAAGTCCAAGCCCCTCGCCGAAAAAAAACTCCTTTACCCCCTCCCTCCAACCTTTTCTAGGACGACCCCTACCCCGCCTTCCTTCCCCTACAGATTTATACTCTCTCCAAGTCATTCTACTTTGATCCATTCTCTCTAAATGACCAAACCACCTCAACAACCCCTCTTCAGCCCTCTGACAAATACTTTTAGTAACTCCACACCTTCTCCTAATTTGCACATTCCGAATTTTCTGCATAATATTTACACCACACATTGCCCTTAGACAGGACATCTCCACTGCCTCTAGCCTCCTCCTCGCTGCAGCATTTGCAACCCATGCTTCACACCCATATAAGAGTGTTGGTACCACTATACTTTCGTACATTCCTTCTTTGCCTCCATGGATAACGTTTTTGTCTCCACAGATACCTCAACGCACCACTCACCTATTTTCCTTCATCAATTCTATGGTTAACCTCATCCTTCATAAACCCATCCGCTGACACGTCAACTCCCAAATATCTGAAAACATTTACTTCTTCCATTATCCCTCTCTCCAATGTGATATCCAGTTTTTCTTTATTTAAATCGTTTGATACCCTCATCACCTTACTCTTATCTATGTTCATTTTCAACTTTCTACCTTTACATACCCTCCCAAACTCGTCCACTAACCGTTGCAACTTTTCTTTAGAATCTCCCATAAGCACAGTATCATCAGCAAAAAGTAACTGTGTCAACTCCCATTTTGCATTTAATTCCCCATAATTTAATCCCACCCCTCTCCCCAACACCCTAGCATTTACTTCTTTTACAACCCCATCTATAAATATATTAAACACCATGGTGACATTACACATCCTGTCTAAGACCTACTTTTACCGGGAAGTAATCTCCTCTCTCTTATATATATATATATATATATATATATATATATATATATATATATATATATATATATATATATATATATATATATATATATATATATATATATATATATATATATATATATACGTTGCAACTTTTTGTGAGAGAGGGTGTGTTGGGTGAATATGTTTGATTGGATGGGAAAATGGAGGTGTGATAAGTGAATATATTTGTACTTTTGAATCTGTGAGGATGTTTCGTCAATGTTTATGTGTTCAGAGTTTGAATGAAGGGTGTTTGGGTGAAGGGATTGTATAATGGGATGTAAAAAGGGATGTGGTGGGCTTGTATCATTATTTGCACTACATTGAAGTCTCTGGTGATGAATGGGTAAGAATGTTTATAATACTTGACAGGTGAGGCAGAATGGATCATTACCAAGCCAATAAAGGTGTCTCTAGTGGTGAATAAATGAGAAAGGGTGATAAGTTTGGATTAGAACTTTTGGGGTAATGAATTCTCTATTATTGAATTAGTAACAAATTGTTTAGAATGGATAGTAGGAATCGATTAGTATTTTTGGTGGACTGAAAGTGAATCGAGTAATTTGAGGTAGAATGGATCAGTACTTTGGTGTATAGAGTATTGTCTTTCGACAAGGTTGAAAGTATTTTGTATTTTAAAACAAAATAGTGAATACCTTAAAATATTTTAAATTTTGTGTCATATAAATTAAGGCTTTTATGTCATAATGAATTTTTTTCTTTTGGCAGTTGAAGACTTTGTAGATTAGGTTGAAAATGCTTGTTAACCAGGTAAAGCTCAGACCTCTACAACACTATTGACCTCAAATATTTGTTAAGTTATACCATGAATTAAGGAAAGATCCTGGACTTCACCTTACGAAACAGACAAAGCAAATGCGATAGTAATTATGGACAAAGTAGATTATAGTGGAAAAAATAACATGTTATTAGAAGACGGGGAAACTTACGTGCCCCTTAAGAGGGACGCATGCCACTCAGGTTCAACATCACCCTTACATTGTCTAGTCATAGGATGTATTCCACGTTGGTTCACCCATATATAAAGTAATTCTTACGGTGTATTTGGTGTTTCATTGCATACCTCTCTCTTGGTATTTTATCCCCATTGGGACATGGCTAATAAAACATTATTAAAATGGAATACATTACAAAGGTAGGCATTCACTCAAGTGCTCTAACTCCTTGGATCAAGATCCCTCCCCACCACCTAAGGCTGTCCATCTCTCACCCCATCCAGAAGGACACTCACAGGCACACCCTTCATTCTCTATTTCTGGACCTCCAAACGTCCATCACCAAAAGACAGTGCTTAATTTTTGAGTCTAAGATCATTAACTCGCACACACACTCACACACACACACACACACACACACACACACACACACACACACACACACACACACACACACACACACACACACACACACACACTCACACACACACACACACACACACACACACACACACACACACACATAACACACACACACACACACACACACACACACACACACACATACACACACACACACACACACACACACATACACACACACACATAAACACACACACACACACAGATGGACTGGGTGATAATTCCATGTCCTGACTACTGTTGTATACAATGAGTGAACACATTCTCTTAAAGCAACGTGCGACAAGTGATGACAGCAAGTGAAACTGCTACTAGTAGTACTAATAAGAATTCTATTTCTACTAATAACACTACGATTACTACTACTACTATCACTGCTGCTGTTGCTGCTGCTGCTGCTTCTGTTGCAGATACCGATGTTTTTCCCGGTACTGCTGCTGCTTCAATTGCTGCTGCAGCTACTGCTACTGCTGTTGCTGCTACTGTTGCTGTTGCTGCTGCTGCTACTGCTGCTGCTACTGCTGCTGCTGCTGCTGCTGCTGCTTCTGCTACTGCTTCTGCTGCTGTTACTGCTGATGTTACTGCTGCTGCTACTGCTTCTGCTGCTGCTACTGCTGCTACTGTTGTTGCTACTGCTGCTGGTACTGCTGCTGTTGTTACTGTTGCTACTTATGCTGCTTCTGCTGCTGCTGCTGTTACTGCTGCTACTAATGCTGCTGTTACTGCTGCTGCTACTGCTGCTGCTCCTGCTGCTACTGCTGCTGCTACTGCTGCTGCTGCTACTACTGCTGCTGCTACTGCTGTTGTTACTGCTGCTGCTGCTGTTGCTACTGCTGCTGCTGGTTTTGCTGCAGCTGCTGCTGCTGTTGCTTCTGCTGCTTCTGCTTCTGCTGCTGCTGCAGCTGCTGCTACTGCTGCTTCTTCTGCTGCTGTTACTGCTGCTGCTGCTTCTACTGCTGCTGCTGCTACTACTATTGCTGCTGCTGCTGCTACTACTAGTGCTGCTGCTGCTGCTACTGCTGCTGCTAATGCTGCTGCTGCTGCTACTACTACTGCTGCTGCTGCTGCTGCTGCTACTACTACTACTGCTGCTGCTGCTTCTGCTGCTGCTTCTGCTGCTGCTGATATTGCTGCTGCTGTTACTGCTACTACTGCTGCAGCTGCTTCTGCTGCTGCTTCTACTGCTTCTACTACTGCTGTTGTTGCTACTACTACTACTACTACTTCTGCTGCTGCTGCTGCTACTGCTGCTGCTGCTTCTGCTGCTGCTACTGCTGCTGCTACTGCTGCTGCTGCTGCTGCTACTGCTGCTGCTGCTGCTGCTACTACTGCTGCTGCTACTGCTGCTGCTGCTATTACTGCTTCTGCTACTACTGCTGCTGCTGCTACTACTACTACGTCTACTACTTTACTAATACTATTGTGAATAATTACAATAACAACAACATCAATAATAATAATAATAATAATAATAATAATAATAATAATAATAATAATAATAATAATAATAATAATAATAATAATAATAATAATAATAATAATAATAATAATAATAATAATAATAAAAATAATAATAATAAGAAGAACTGGGTAAAAAGACACAATATGAAAAACATACTTTAACTGGGATTGCGTTTCTCTCATAAGTTTTAACAACTTGATGAAGGTCAACCCTGAGCGAAAAGTAGTCCCTACATCCAACGACCAAAACAACACGAACAACAACATAAGTAGCAACAACCACAACGGCAGCAAATCAGCAACAACAACGACAATAATAACATCAATGTCAGCAACAAAAATAAAAGTAAGAAAAACATCAGCCGTAATAGCAACAACAACGTCAACAACAGCAGCAACAACGACAACATCAACAAGATCAAGAACAGCAACAAAAGTAACTATAACAACAGTAATAACAACAGCAGTAACAACAACAACAACAATTAAAATAATAATAATAATAAATGTAATAATAATATTATTATTATTATTATTATTATTAATCGTGTAAAATTTCACTAAGAAAGACCAGTCCTGAGACAGTCATAATGTCACAAGACGGAACTCCATTTTGTTGAGTTTTATCTTCACAAGGCCAGAAATTATAGAATTCCCTCCCTCCTTCCGCACTAAAATTATCCATGTGTTTTGGCAGTGATCTACAAATGTTATGTTCCCTGACGAATTATCTCGGCAGTAATATCTACTCCAGTGTCCCTTCATGGACCTAAATCACTTTATCTTTCACCCAGTGGGTAGTGTTTATTTAGCACTACCACTGATAAAAACAGAAAACTAACATTTCAAGCCAGTCATTTATCTTGATTGAGTTGTTGGTGTATTCCAGAACCTTGAACACCGGAGCTGCAAAAGTCCAGTCGAGTGTATACTAAACATTTACCTAAACCAACTATAATTATTATTATGACAAGGTTTTAATCTTATATTTGTGTTTATCTGAAATTTGTAAAAGCTAGTGTTTTTTTTAATGTTCAAACAGCCAGAGATGGGAATGATATCGCTAATAGTGTGACTTGTATTTGGGCTGAATTACATTCTTAATGACGGCATGTTCTTGAGACCATAAATGGTGTTGCCCATCAAACTCTCCTTCCGGAACAGAATCTTGCATTAAATTATTTTCTGTTCAGGAACGCCAATGTATGCTATGTATACAAAGCCTAAATAAAAATGTACTTAATGAAATCCAATACGAGCCGAAAAGGAACGTGAGTGTGTTACTGTCAGTCGTGACAGTTGAGAGTCACCGCGACACTCCCAGTCCTTGTGTTTACAGATGCTGAGGACCAGTGGTTATACTGTATATTTCCACGAACTAAACACCAAACCATTCTTCCTTTTAGATTTAGATGTTGCCACGGAAGTGCATAGTTTTTTGTGCACCACATATCTATCTTAAGAGGAATATTTATGAAAATGGTATACTATACTAACAAATAGAAGAGTAAGACATATGTGCAACATGTATTTGCTTGAACTTCATCCTCTTTTCTGCAATACTGCAAGCTTCTGAAGATATGTTGATTGCAACAAGAAAGGCCTAGAGCTATCATTCAACTTCCAAGTGGTTGTTTTGCATCTTGTATTGTTTGTTCGCTCGCAATTTTTGCATAAAACACACACAAACATACACACACACACACACACACACACACACAAGGTGGCCAGAAGAGCTCACATGGGGAGAGCAAAGTTACTAGTTATGGGTGATTTCAATCACATAGAAGATTGATTGGGAAAACCTGGAGCCCCATGGGGGTCCCGAATCATGGAGAGCCAAGATGATGGATGTGGCACTGGAAAACCTCATGCATCAACATGTTAAGAGACACTACCAGAGAGAGAGGTGAGGATGATCCAGCAAGACTGGACCTAGTATTCACCTTGAGTAGTTCGGGCATCGAGGATATCACGTACGAAAGGCCCCTTGGAGCTAGTGATCATGTGGTTCTGTGGTTTGATTATATAGTTGAGCTATAAGTGGAGAGGGGAGCAGGACTAGGACGGGAAAAACGAAACTACAAAAGGGGGGACTACACAGGCATGAGGAACTTCCTTCAAGACGTTCAGTGGGAGAGAGAATTGGCAGGAAAACCAGTAAAAGAAATAAATGATGGACTATGTGACAACAAGATGCAAGGAGGCAGAGGAGAGGTTTGTTTCCAAGGGAAACAGAAGTAATGGGAAGACCAGAACGAGTCCTTGGTTCACCCAAAGGTGTAGGGAGGCAAAAACTAAGTGCACTAGAGAATGGAAAAAGTACAGAAGATAAAGGACCCAGGAAAATAAAGAGATTAGCCGAAGAGCCAGAAACGAATATGCACAGGTAAGAAGGGAGGCTCAGCGACAATACGAAAATGACATAGCATCAAAAGTCAAGTCTGACCCGAAGCTGTTGTATAGCCATATCAGGAGGAAAACAACAGTCAAGGACCAGGTAATCAGGCTGAGGAAGGAAGGTAGGGAGTTCACAAGAAACGACTAAGAGGTATGTGAGGAGCTCAACATGAGATTTAAAGAAGTATTTACAGAGGAGACAGGAAGGACTCCAGGAATTCAGAATAGGGAGGTACACCAACAGGTGCTGGATGAAATACACACAACCGAGGAGGGGGTGAAGCTGCTATTGTGAACTTGATACCTCGAAGGCGGTGGGATCAGACATCTCTCCGTGGGTCCTTAGAGAGGGAGCAGAGATGTGTGTGCCACTAACAAAAATCTTCAACACATCCATTGAAACTGGGCAATTACCTGAGGTGTGGAAGATGGCAAATGTAGTCCCAATTTTTAAGAAAGAAGACAGACACGAAGCATTAAACTACAGACCTGTGTCACTGAAGTGTATAGTATGCAAAGTCATGGAAAAGATCATCAGGAGGAGAGTGGTGGAGCACCTAGAAAGACACAAGCTTATAAACGACAACCAGCACGGTTTCAGGGAAGGAAAATCCTGTGTCACAAACATACTGGAGTTTTATGACAAGGTAAAAGAAGTAAAACACGAGAGAAAGGGGTGGATAGACTGCATTTTCTTGGACTGCAAGAAGGCCTTTGACATAGTTCCTCACAAGAGGTTAATGCAAAAGCTAGAGGATCAGACACACGTAACAGGAAAGACACTGCAATAGATCAGAGAATATCTGACAGGGAGGCAACAACGAGTCATGGTAAGTGACGAGGTGTCAGAGTGGGCCACTGTGACGAGTGGGGTTCCACAGGGGTCAGTCCTAGGACCTGTGCTGTTTTTGGTATATGTGAATGACATAACGGAAGGGATAGACTCAGAAGCGTTCCTGTTTGCAGATGATGTGAAGCTAATGAGAAGAATTAAATCAGTCGAGGATCAGGCAGGACTACAAAGAGACCTGGACAGGCTAAAAGCCTGGTCCAGTAACTGGCTCCTTGAATTTAACCCTGCCAAATGCAAAGGCATGAAGATCGGGGAAGGGCAAAGAAAACCGCAGACAGAGTATAGTCTAGGTGGCCAAAGACTTCAAACCTCACTCAAAGAAAAAAATCTTGGGTGAGTATAATACCGAGCACATCTCCTGAAGCACACATCAATCAGATAACTGCTGCAACATACGGGCGTCTGGCAAACCTAAGAATAGCGTTCCGATACCTCACTAAGGAATCGTTGAACACTCTGTACACCATATACGTCAGGCCCATACTGAAGTATGCAGCACCAGTTTGGAACCCACACCTGCTCAAGCACGTCAAGAAATTAGAGAAAGTGCAAAGGTTTGCAACAAGACTAGTCCCAGAGCTAAGGGGATTGTCCTACGAAGAAAGGTTAAGGGAAATCGGCCTGACGACACTGGAGGACAGGAGGGTTAGGAGAGACATGATAACGACATATAAAATACTGCGAGGAATAGATAAGGTGAACAGAGACAGGATGTTGCAGAGATGGGACACAGAAACAAGGGGTCACAATTGGAAGTTGAAGACTTCTATGAGTCAAATGGATATTAGGAAGTATTTCTTCAGTCACAGAGTTGTCAGGAAGTGGAATAGCCTAGAAAGTGACGTAGTGGAGGCAGGAACCATACATAGTTTTAAGACGAGGTTTGACAAAGCTCATGTTGCAGGGGAGAGAGAGGACCTAGTAGCAATCAGTGAAAAGGCGGGGCCAGGAGCTATGACTCGACCCCTGCAACCAAAAATAGGTGAGTACACACACACACACACACATATATATATATATATATATATATATATATATATATATATATATATATATATGTGTGTGTGTGTGTGTGTGTGTGTGTGTGTGTGTGTGTGTGTGTGTGTGTGTGTGTGGAGGTGGCATTAGATCAATATTGACGGTGGACCAACATAGAGAGTAGCCGGAGCTGAAGCATGAGAAATTTCTTGTCATTTTATGACTGTCAGATGATGACGAGGAGCGACTGGAGCATCCTGTAGGACTCTTTACTCATTGGACTCCTGCGTGAGAGACCGGACATTTCCACATCAAAGCAAACTTTATCATCCTGTACATGCTTACCTCTTTTGTTTATTAAGAAAGACTGTATGTGTAAATATGTGAGTAAGTGAATGTATGATGTCTTACTCTTTTATAACCTTTTTGTAATTACTTACATGTGGATCAAGTCTCTAAGCCGATTGGCTAGATATTGAGCTTCGTTTAGTGGACTCAGGATGAAGCCTTATACTGTCCTTGCGCAGACTGGCCCATACGGATCTTAAAGATTCATTTAAATATTGTAATCTGAGCCCTTGTTCATCTTTATTTCATACGTCTATTCTAGTACACAAACCTAATAGAAATAGTTTTGAAAATTTCTATGACCTAGTTGTGTCTCTGGTGGTTAAAGTTTATTTTCTTTTGTATATTGCTTATTTGAAGGAACATTTTGCTATTGGCATACTTGCCCATGCTAGGCAGGTCCTTCTGAAATCCAATCTCACTCATATTATATAAACCTACCCGAGGTTTTAGCGTTATTGACTGCTTGGTCATCTACAACGCTAACGCTATACCAGTACTTGCCAATATCCTTTCTAAATCCGAATTTATCAAAAATAAATAATTTATTCTGAGTTCTTTCTTAGATATTCTTAGCACTCCATATTTTTGTTTTAAACCTGTCTTCCACTAGCATAGTCTATTCCAGTGGTTCTTAACCTTGTTGGAGGTACTGAACCCCGCAAGTTTTATCCGTGCATTCACCGAACCCTTCGTAATTGGAAAAATGAAATATTTCTTCAAAATATGATTTCAATCAAAACTGCAAATTAATGTGACTTTTGCTGATGCCTTTCAGAAACAAGTTCAGAAATGCGCAGCTTCACCTTGGCAAGTGCCACTCTCATATCATTTTCCCAACAAAGTCTGTTCCTTTTCTTCATTTTGATGTCTACCATCTTCGAATAGGATTGCTCGCAAAGATCCGTTGTAACAAACAGCGTGAGTATCTCAAGGGCTTTCTTAGCAATAAGAGGGTACGCTACGATCTGGTGACACCAAAACGTTGAGTGTTGTTGTTCTGAAGAGTTGCTGTTGAATCTGGCTCTGCTGAAGTTCAATGATTTCGTCGAGATATTCATCAATGACATCTGCTGTCGCAACACTAAACGTGAACGGCTGTCTCATCCATGCTGGATATGACTGGTGGGGCAGTATCCGTCGAGAGACTTTGCGAGCTCATCTAAGTACATGGTAATTGCTTGCTTCAGTTCCCCGGGTACAGAAATGTCTCCGTGTGTGTGTGTGTGTGTGTGAACTCCGCCGGACCCCTGAGACTGACTCACCGAACCCCTGGGGTTCGATCGAACCCAGGTTAAGAACCATTGCTCTAGTCATACTGCTCCTCAATCTACGAATTTTAAAAAAATAACTTTAGGACTCTCAATCAAACTTCGTGTATAAAATTCCTTATTCTTGGGATGAAATTTGACACCTTGCTCTCTTTATTCTCCGGTGCATTTATATCTAGTCTTCAGTGAGGATCAGATCTAGGCGGTATAATTTAAGTGAGGTCTTACTAATAATGTTTAGAGCCGTCACATAAAGCACTTCTCGTTATAGAACCAAGCAGTCTCTAGGTATTATTAATCACATTAGGCACTGCTGTTTTGGCTTTAGAATTTTCCTTACCATGACTCTTAAATCCTTTTTCATCATTTTGTGTAATCGTGATGACTCAACAGTCATCAAGACTGTTAGACTGAACATTTCCTCCCTAGGCTGAGGGACTGATCACCTCCAACTACTTCTACACGTCACCCGCCGTCTACAGCAAATTCATCAGGGCTGAGGGATTGATCACTCCAAACTACATGTCTTTTACCTTCTCCCTTATTATTTATTCTCCGTTTTGTTTATTAATAAAGTCGCTGGTCGGCGAAACGCCTCTATAATAAAAATTCTTAAATGTTTCATATGTATCTTACTCTTCTACAACTGTCATTGAAGCGTGTAAGGACCACGGTTCGATTCTCCGTTTATTCTTCTGTTTACAGAAATATTCGCCAATTAGGAGACTAAATCCATCACGACGTTTTGATTCTTTTTGTACTTATTCATTTTTCTGTTTATGCCCCCTCCGACGTCTTGTTGTCAGGGCTGCTGCGAGTCACAATGCTGTAACCAGTTGAGCTCAGTTTCAGGATTCAACATGCTGTGAGGCAGCTGCCCACGCAGCACGGGTGTACATTGCTAACATGAGATCAAAAAGCCCTGATTAGAGTACTTTGCCAATTCGTTTAACTGAGAAGGAATGCTGTTCTCTCTACAGTTTTAAGACATTTCCCTTCCCTCTATCCACTCACCAATCGTCCTCTTGGGGTACTACTAAACTCCTGTTTAGTGAACATGCAATCGACTCGTATGAAGTTGTGCAAGAAGGGGATCTAACTTCTGGCTTTTCTTTTGCTCGACCATTGAGAGTCACAGGAACGCTGTGTAGCAAGCTCAACATAGTTCGCATATAATGATAATTTGGCTGGCACTGTGGAATCCCTCCTAGAGGACATCAGGAAAATACACTATCTTGGGTAGAGCTTAGAACTATCTTTAAACCCTACCAAATGTGAAATAGTTTCTCCAAACTCCCTGATCACCGAGGACATTAGTGCTGCTTTGCCAGGAACATGAGTCGTTGATCCAGTCAGCAGTATCCTTGGTGCTCCTCTCGGGTCCAGTGTCATTGATCTGGTTCTAGGAAAAAATATATTTGGCTTCAGGATGATGATTGGAGACATTTGATGCACATGATGCCTTCTACCTACTCACCAGATACCTGTCCCTCCCATAGTTCACTTATTTCTTGAGATGCTTTCCGGCCTTTGACAGTGCCAAACTCAGTGATTAAGACAACCTTATAAGTCTATGTTAGAAAGTTTACTTAACCTTTCCCTTGAAGATAGGCAGTGGATGCAAGCCACATTTCCAGCCAGATTTGGTGGACTGGGACTGCATACAGCCTCCCAAATTTCCATACCAGCTTTCTTATTCTCCAGTATAGCATCAACTGAGCTAATAAACCAAAATCTTCCAGATCACCTGGGTGGTTTAAAAGAGGTACAAGATCCAAGCTGTACCAGGGCATGTAGTGATTGGGAAATTCTCACTGCTCCAGTAACGAAACCAGCTGCAATGCTGGCCCATAAACAGCCTGCCTGGAACAGCCCCATTGCTGAGGTGTATAACATTTTCACTGCTGCAACGTCCAACAGGAAGACTGCCCGTCTCAAAACTATGGCATTCACCTTCCAGCCGTCATACTGGTCGGTCGTTGGCAGCTCCTCTGGTGGCGCAGTTGTGAGTGACTCATTTTCACCAACATGGCGTCGGTGAGCCGTAGAAGAATAAACACCATCTGCATAGAGGTCGTTATAGGTGCTGTATATCCATCTACTGCAATTGTGGTACTTTCAGCTATAATAAGAGACATGGGGTATTGGAAATGAAGAATTGTATGGTGTAGCACTTAATGGTGCCTCCCGCATTTTTGTCAAACTGGTGACAGCAAGTGCGTACGACCGAGTGGTGGAAAAAATATCAAGATATCAGGATGGTGGTCAACTCGAGCATGGAGGTCAAACTGAAGGACGTGTCACGCTACTATACTTGGGTACATGTACGTAATGTACCGTTTGAGGCAGATGCATGTGACATTAGGTCGGTGTTTAAGGATTACGGCATCATCCATTCGATGACAGTGGGAAGATGGAATGAGGGTCCATACCTGGGATTGCCAGAAGGCTCTTTCAACATCAAGATGACCTTGAGGAGGGCCATCCCATCACATGTTGTGATGGACTTCCGCACTCAGGTCTATGTGACCTATGCGGGACAGAGTCGCACATGCCGCATATGTGGCTCGAGTGAACATGTTACGCCCGTGTGTGACCGAAGGCAACTGCATCATGCTAGTGATACAAATACGGTTGCAGTGGACCTTGTAGAGAAGAGGGTGGCAGACAAAGATGTGGTTGTGGCACCATCGGGGAGATGGAGTGAAATCATGGAGGGTGCAGGAGAGGCATGTGTGACACTGCCAGACACTACACAGCCAGCGGAGGTGGAGGAGACCGCGAGTTCCGCTGCAGTGGAGGACTTGTGTTTAGATGTTCCATTACAGGAGATGATATCAGGTTATCTGGACACTTCTCTGGGAGGGCACTACACAAGCCTTAACAGTAGAACAAGGTGTGAATGTAGAAGCTGAGAATGGTACAGTGCAGGAAGGCTTGACAACGAAGGTCGTGCAGGTGACAGTGCATGAGGTTGACATTGATGAGGGTATGGATGTTGTTGGGGAATCCAGGAAGCGGTCGGTGGGGGCGTCCGATAGTGATGACGTCCTCACGCCGGCCCAAAGATCTTGTAAGAAAACTTGGGTGGATGTGGCCAGTAGGGGCAAGGGAGGGTTGAAAGGGCCGGAAGGGAAGAGGGGAGGTAAGGTTAGTATGAAGAAGATGGTAGGGAGCAAAGGTGTTGCTCCATTGACAGTGAGGTCAAAAGGAAAGCCCCCTAGTCTGTTTTCAAGTGTTTAACTTTTAATGTCAATGGGTTAAAAGCAGAGGTAAAACATAAGTGGGTGGAAGCGACTCTGAGACGGTATGATGTAGACGTAGGGTTCCTTCAGGAACATAATTACAGGTATGGAAGAGAGTTGTCTTTGAAAGGGTGCCGTGTGTATGCGGGGAACTCTGGGAAATTAAAGGGTGGAGTGGCTGTAGTGGTGAAGGAGACAAGCCCTTTTCAGTTGAAGGCATGGGAGGAGGGAGGGGGGGACGGATAGTGAGAGTAGATGGGGTATGGGGGTGTGAGAGTGTGTTTCATGGGGGTGTATATGCCTGCTGAGAGTAACCGAAAGGTGAAAGAGGATTTTGTAAGGGGTGAATTGGTATATATGATGGGAGGTTTGCCAGACGTATCGCTGTTGGGAGGTGATTGGATTTGTGTTGTACGTAGAAAGGATGTTGAGCCGAGGGGAGCTGGGTGTGTCTTAGGGGTTTTGCGGGAGTTACTGGGAAGTGTGGGATTGGTAGATGCGGGGGAGGGGAAGGGGGAGGGTGGAGCATACATTCATACGCAAAGGGTTTGCTGCAAGGTTAGATAGGGTTTATGTCATGGGAGGAATGGCAGTGGGAAGAGTGCAAACTTTGGACGTGGGATTCTCAGACCACAGGGGGGTTTTGGTTGATGTAGGTTGGGATGGAGTAGTTAAATGGTTCTGGGATTACTGGAAATTGAATGTGGGTTTATTAGAGGGAACTGATAGGTGTTGGGACTTTGCTGAATGGTGGGGAAACATGTGGATGAGTGGAAATGGGGTGGAGAATATAGTGGGGTGGTGGGAGGAGATAGCCAAACTGGGTATTAGGGAGTATTATAAAAGGAAAGGAAGGGAGGAGAAGCAATGGAGGTATGGCTTGCAAAAATACATCGAGGGGCAGTTGGGAGGTTGTTATGAGCGAGGGGGTTCATACCCGGTGGCAGAGATTGGGGTATTGAAAGATAAATTGAAAGAAATTCAGAATGAAAGGTTTGATGCTATAAGGTTGCGTGGAGGTATGGAAGATGTGCTATGGGGGACAAGCCATCTGCAAGTGTATTGCGAAGGTTTAGAAGTAGGAAGAGGGGGATGACAGTGATGGGGATGGAGGTATGTGAGGATATGGCAGGATATGAAAAAGGGCAAATGATGCGTACGACTGAGGTGGTGAGTATCTATTTGGATGCATGGTTTGATGAGTATTGGCGTGGGGGAGGGGGAGGGGAGAGGGAGGGGCAGATTATGTTGGAAGGAATATCAACGGTTTTAGATGATGAAGATCGGTTGGAGTTAGAAGGAGTGATCAGGGAAGAGGAAGTGTGGACGGCAGTGAGTAGTATGAGTAGGAGGAAAACGCCTGGGTTAGATGGGATTTCTAATGATTTTTATGTAAGCAATTGGGGGGCCACAAAGGAATGTTTGGTGAAATTATTGAATCAGATGAAAGTGCAAGAATGTATGGGGGCAACACAGTGCATGGGAGTGGTGGTACTGGTTAAAAAAAGGGAGGGAGGTAGGACGATTAGAGACTATAGGGCGCTTGCAATGATGTGTGCGGATTATAAGATTTTTGCGAAGGTATTAGGTAATAGGATTAAAAGAGTGCTTGGACGCTTGATAGAGAAGGGGCAGTACGTCATACTGGGTAGGTGTATGCAAAGAGGGCATGGACGAATAAAAGAATTTATAGAATGTGGTACGAGTGGTGGGGCATTGGGTTTAGATTGGAAGGCAGCGTATGATTGTGTTGACCGCGATATGTTATGGAAGATAATGAGTAAACAGGGATTTGAGGATGAGATTGTTAGATGGGCAAAAACTTTATATAGGGATGCAATGGTTAGAGTGCAGGTGAATGGTAGAGTGAGCATGGGGAAGGATCTGAGGCAGGGGTGCCCTCTGTCACAGATCCTGTTTGCGTGCCTACAGAATCCATTTTATAGTCTTATCGAAGAGGGAGTGAAAGAAGGGGGGAAGGTGAGGGGATGTGCACCAGGAATAGTGGGGTATGTTGATGACACGACAGTTATGGTGGGAGGGGATGAGGGGCTTGGGAATGTAGGAAGAATAGTCAAGATTTTTGGGAGGGTAACGGGCATGCAGGTAAATGGGGCAAAGTCAAAGTTATTGGAGGTGGGTACGTGGGTGGGGGGGATGGAGGTTAGGGATGGATGGCCAGTAGTGGAGCAGCTGTGTATATGTGGAGTGATTTTCATGCATGATTTGAAAGTAGCTAGAGAAGTGAATTCAGTGAGGGTCGTGGAGAGTGCGATTAGTAGGATGAGGGGATGGAGGCCGGGGAATTTGACGTTACACCAGAATGTAATAGTGGTAAATGCCATCGTCTATAGCAGACTATGGCATGTTGCGGCAACGTATCCGTTAACACAGGAAGATGTCAGACGTTTGGATGTCAGGGTTATGAGGTATGTGTGGGCGCATGGTAAAGCGTGGTTGAGACGGGATGTGGTTAGGAAGAGGGTGGGGTTGATACCTATAGAAGAAAGACTGATGTGTGTGTATGTGAAAAATAGTTTTGGGAGGTTGGGAGGAGAGGGCGGGAAGATGATCGAGAAAGTGTTGGGTGATGTACAAAAATGGTGGGGGGGGGGGAAAGAATTGTATGTATGTATGGATTTGTTGAGGTATCTTATGGTAAGGAGCAGAACGGGGAGGATAAAAGTGAGTTAGGTAGAGTGGGGAAGGTGGGGGAAATTGTGGAGGGGGAGGCTGTGTATCCAGTGTATGGGTAGAAGAGTATATGGGCAGGGTTGCATAAGATGAGGTTAAAGGCACGGGTTTGAGAAATGTTTTACAGGTTTCTGCATGGAGTTGTAGCTTCAAAGGCAGATTTGTATAAGATGGGGTTGGTCGCTGGGGCGGGTTGTAATAGGTGTGGGGTTGAGGAAACCGCCTTTCATGCTATATACTTCTGTGAAAGGTTAGGGGATGTGAGGGAGTGGTTTGGTGGTGTGATTCGAAAGATGGGGGAGGGGGGAGGAATACAGGTATTGAGGGCTCTAAGTCTGGACATTGGAGGTGTGGATGAAAGAATACGTTGTGCTCTTATGTACTTGGTGGTAGATTTCGTGTATGTTTCGTGGGGGTTGAGAGAGGTAGGGGAGGAGGGTTTCAAATCAGGTAATCGCGGGGAATATGTATCGAACGAAATGTAGGAATAGAATTGTTTATCCCCATAAACAATTCTATTCCTGAGGTGTATAAACGTATGACTGTAAGGGATTTACTAGGAGTGCTATGAGGGAGGGGTGGTAGGAGTTTAGTGAAAGGGGTTTGTCTCCTAGGGAGGGGTGTGTTGGGTCTAAATGTCTGTATAGGTGCGAAGGTAGGCATAGGTTAGGTGAACATGTTGTAGGATACTGTGGAAGGAAGAATGGGAGAGGGTGCAGGGGGATGTGAGGGAGTGGTTTGGTGGTGTGATTCGAAAGATGGGGAGGGGAGGAATACAGGTATTGAGGGCTCTAAGTCTGGACATTGGAGGTGTGGATGAAAGAATACGTTGTGCTCTTATGTACTTGGTGGTAGATTTCGTGTATGTTTCGTGGGGGTTGAGAGAGGTAGGGGAGGAGGGTTTCAAATCAGGTAATCGCGGGGAATATGTATCGAACGAAATGTAGGAATAGAATTGTTTATGGGGACTTGGGGGGAGGACTTTTCCTGAGGTGTATAAACGTATGACTGTAAGGGATTTACTAGGAGTGCTATGAGGGAGGGGTGGTAGGAGTTTAGTGAAAGGGGTTTGTCTCCTAGGGAGGGGTGTGTTGGGTCTAAATGTCTGTATAGGTGCGAAGGTAGGCATAGGTTAGGTGAACATGTTGTAGGATACTGTGGAAGGAAGAATGGGGGAGGGTGCAGGGGGGTTGACATTGACGACGTTTTTGGGTGACGGATGACGTAAGGGAGAGGGGGATTGTGTGAAAGCTGTGTAGGGTAGTGTGCTTGGGGAGGTATGATAGGGTGGCGACGAAGGACGGGGGGATCTTTCCTTTAATTTTTTCATTGTGTATATATAAGTAGTCTGAATATATAGTTGAATTAGGGGGCTTACCTGCTTGATTGAGTGTGTGTTGATAGTATGAAAATTGTTAATTGTTGGTTTTTAAATAAATGATAAAATATTAATGGTCAACATTATTAGTGATTATTTGACTTTATATTTTCTTACAATACTGTCATTTTATTTGTGTGTAATAGTGGTATGAATGAGAGGGGGGGGGATCGACACAATTTTATGAGAACTCGCCCACTGTTAACGCTGGTACAAGCAACTTTACTTAAGGTGTCACGATTTTGTATAATTATACGAGAATATGAGTCATGTATCTATGTATAATGGCAAATACAAACCTTGTTGTAATGGATTTGGGCAAGTTAGGTTGGGGGACTGGGCATCCGATTTGAGGGGTTCTCGGTGTGCCATTGTATTATGATATAATGTATGTCCATCTGCAGTATGTAAAGTATCTTGTGTAAAGATATGAGACGAGTCCTAGACCACCTGTGGGGTTTTATAGGGCAGGGGTAATTAATGGTAATGCCAGGGTATTTAGTTATATGTGCAGGCCAGTAAGGCCTAAGTGGGGCTGGTAACATACAGAGTTATTGATGGGACTCATGTGCAGGTTAAACTATGAACATTTATAGTGAACATGGAGTATTTGTGTAATGCAATGAGCATGGATAAGCCAAATGTGGAATTGGAGATTGGAATTTTGTATATTGTTACATACCTCTATATATATTGTCCAATGTATTGTATGTGTTTTAAATAAAATATAAAAAAAAACTGTGAGCGCACATCACTCTGGGGGTTTCCTTCTAACGGTTACCATTCTTGCAAAGAGCACATGTCTTGACCGACAGACCCCCTGTATTACAGTGGCTCTATGCCTCGCTGCTCCATTTCACACGGTATATACAGTAGTGTGTATATTAATTGGGACATTGATGAAATAAGACATTTATTTGAAAAATGCCTCTTATATGCTGTTATGCCCAAGGTCATAAGAGATTGATTTATATAGAATTTATGTGGAATTGTCCACTTAATATTATACTCAGGGTTTCTTTAATAAAGCTAATTAAAGATTCCACTAGTTTATAATATTATCTGGTTTATGAATATGTAATTATTATTATTATTATACCCGGGTATGATGTATGTATGTATATATATAGAGTAATGTGTTAGGTAGGTATGTAACACCTTGCTAAGGCTGTTAACGAGGTATGTCCTTGATGGGTAGTTCAGACCGCTCTACCTTCTCCCCTTTGACGAGTTGATGTCAAGACGGGGTTTACAATATAAGTTCAGTTCACCCTCACTGCTGACTCTGAGAACGTTGTCTTAGCTGTCCCACTGTACTCCGGTACTGCTCTCTCTTGTTGTTTTAGAGAGTTTTTGACTAAAAAACTCTTGAACTGTCTTGGTGGGAATTCTGTGTTGAATTCAGTAGACAGACCAAGATATCTTCAGTAAGACGTGACCAACTGTATCGTGTGGAGGATTCTTAGGGGTATTGACCTCTAACAAGTGTTACTCAGAAAAGATGTTCTTCTGGACGTATAAACTCTCCAGTTATGTGTTACGAAAGGATCTAGTTCTTCTATTTATTCTTAAGTTACGTGTCTCTACGGACATTGATTATTGAAAGTGTTAATTTACGTGCCCTTGTATATACTCTACTTTTATGTGACGGAAAAGAGCAGACTAAAAGATATTTAAGTGATCTTGTCTAATCTTAATGAAGTATTTAAGTTTTTAATAAAAAACGGAAAAAGATGCATAAACTCTTATTTGTGCCTTATCTCTAAAGATTCTTAAATTTCCTCAAAAGTGATTTTGTTATAATGTGCACTATCTGGCCCTAGACTAAGGTTCAAACCGTAACATATGCTAACTTTTTCTCCCTTACTACTCTCTTTACCTCATCATTCCACCAATCTCTTTTCTTCCCTCCCACACCCACTTAACTGTAACTACACACTTCTGCTGAGTACTCTAAAATTACATTTTTTAAATCTACCCCATACCTCTTCAATCTCATTGCCTATACTATCAATATCACATCTTTCTTACAATTGTTATTTATATCTTATCCTTTAGTTTATAAACCTTCACCTCTCTTACTTGCTGATGCCATTCTCCTTGTATCCCATCTACCTTTTACTCACTGTAGCTAAAACTAAAAAAAAGATCTGATATATCTGTATCCCCCTCTATAAACATACAAATCCTGAAGTCTACCATCAGTCTTTTATCTACCAATACTTAGTCCAATAAACTACTGTCATTACACCCTATATCATATCTTGAATACTTGGTTATCCTTTTTTATCCTAAAAAAAAAAATGTACCTATTACCAAACCCCTTTCTAAACAAAGTTCAATCAAGACCCCCATTATCATTTACACCTGGCACCCCAAACATGCCTACTACACCCTCTAACTGTTTCTCCTACTTTAGCAATCATGTTCCTTACCAAATTACTTTTCAAAACTCCATAAATACTCATTGAACATCTACCAAAATCTCTCTATTCTATACAATCCTCCCTTCTTCAGGTGCATAAACACCTTATTTTAATTCATTTAATCCTTAAATTTATACATTTATATTCCCTATTCTCCTGCCATAACTGGTCCTTAAACATTATTGCTACCCCTTCCTTAGAACTCTGATACTCGTGACCTAATCTCATTTCTCTTCCCTGAAACTCCCCTACACTCTTCAGTTTTGTTTTGCTTAGGGCCAGAACATCCAACTTCTTTTATTTCATAACGTTGGCAGTCATCTTTCTTATCTTAATCGATACATCCCTGCACATTCAAACATCCCAGCTTTACAAAGTTTTCTTCTTATTTTTAGTAATTTATACAGAAGAGATTACTAGCCTATTGTTCCCAGCATTTTAGTCTCCTTTCGACAAGCATGGCTTACAGAGGAAAAAGAGTTTTCAGTGTGTCCCATAGCTCGATTGATAGCGCACTCAGCTCACACAATGAGGTCTGTGGTTCGATCCCCGGTACGGGTGGAAACATTAGACGTGTTTCCTTAAAACGCCTGTTGTCCCTGTTCACCTATCAATAAAACAGGTACCCCGGGTGTTAGTCGACTGGTGTAAGTCGCATCCTGGGGACAAAATTAACCTAATTTGCCCGAAATAATTTGCATAACAAGGGGCTTTCTGTACAGTAGCATATGCCAGCTAGGCCTGTAAATAAGAACAATAACTATTTAGAAAATAGAAGAAAATTAACATCGATGTGTATACAAATACGTGTACATGTTTATGCAATGTACCTAACTGTAAGTAGAAGTAGCAAGACTTTCCTGCTTTCTTACGTGTTTATGAGACAAAAAGAAAAGACAACAGCATTTCTACCATTGTGTAAAACAAATACAGGTTTGTTTCACACGCATTTGGCAGGACGTTAGTACCTCCATGGGCGGTTGCTATCTACCTACTACAGGTAGTAGGTACACCCTTCTAATTTTTGGTAGGGGTTTTCTTCCTAGAACAGTCTGAATTCCTCCACTTCAAGGATCGAAGTGTTATTCATTCAGAGATGCTCTTCTGCATACCATTGTTGAAACATGTGTTTAAGTTAGTGTCTCCTTACACACACAACCCGCACATATAAAAAAGAGAGGAGCTTACGACGACGTTTCAGTCCGACTTGGACCATTTACATTATTATTATAATCAAAAGAAGCGCTAAACCACAGGGGTTATACAGCAGGATCATTTACAAAGTCACACTAAATGGTCCAAGTCGGACCGAAACGTCGTCGTAAGCTCCTCTTTTTTATATGTGCGGGTTGTGTGTGTATTGTTCCAGTCACGGTATTGTGCCCCCTTTTTTTTGTTATTAGTGTCTCCTTCCTGTCAGCTTGAACTAGTATGACCATTCTCCTGACTTGTCTCATTAACAAGACATTTTCGCCCATCGAATTTTCGTTAACAATGTTTTGTTTTCTTCACTACTCTGTAAACTCTAGAGGTACTCATAACTGCGCACGCATAACTGCGATAAACCACCTCAATTACTGGGAACGCTTGAAGTTCCTAAACCTGTACTCCCTAGAACGCAGGCGGGAGAGATACATTATTATATACACGTGAAAAATTATCGAGGGATTAGTACCAAACTTGCACACGAGTCACTCCCTACGAAAACAAAAGACTCTGCAGACGATGTAACATCCCCCCAATGAAAAGCAGGGGTGCCACTAGCACGTTGAGAGACAACACAATAAGTGTCAGGGGCCCAATACTGTTCAACTGCCTCCCAGCGTACATAGGGGGGATTACCAACAAACACCTGGCTGTCTTCAAGCAGGCACTGGACAGGCACCTAAAGTCGGTACCTGACCAGCCAGGCTGTGGTTCGTACGTTGGACTGCGTTCGGCCAGCAGTAACAGCCTGGTTGATCAGGCTCTGATTCAACATGAGGCCTTGTCACAGACCGGGCCGCGGGGGCGTTGACCCCTGGAACTCTCTCCAGGTATACTCAAACCTCCCTGTCTGGCACCACCAATCATTCCACGGTTAGTCACTTATTTTACATTTCTTCCCCATTCTGATGTTTTGTTTGAACAAAATTGTAGCTCTTGACCCTTGTTGCATGTTTTTAGGCACTGAGGTGCTGCCTCATGACTGAATGATGATTACATATATTGAGAAGCAAATGGAGCTTTTATTTTGAGGAAAAAAAAAAAAAAAAACCTGTTCTATATCAAGGCTATCTACTAGAATGGCTCTTTTGTATGGATACCTTTACTTGTGACTAGACTAATTTAGGATAGTATACCATGGTAGCAGTGGGCGCAGGAAGGTATGATGGTCACTCAAAAGTACCTCAGTGGTGCAACCCACTTGTGTTACCAACCATCACCACCTCAGACGCTCTAATCCAGATAATACACCCGTTACATATCCATTCTCAATTCATTTCCCATGAGAGTAAATGGAAAAAGCGTGGGAGGACTCGAGATGGTGACGGAGAGGGAGGGGGGTATGAGATTTGTAAGAGGTCAAAGCATCTTGGGGGATGATAGTATTGTATGATGTTTAGAGACTAGGGACATGACTAGCGGGAGAGGATGAGGGGGAAGGGATATGTTCTAAGAAGAGTTCAAGGGATGAGTAAGTGTGTGGCACGTCAGTCCTCCGTCTGACTCGCACTGGAGTGGGCGCGCACTCTGGCACTGCACCACTCTGGGCACTTCACTGCCACGCTGTGCCAGGGCATTTATCTCAGCCACCAGCCAATCCACGACTCCCACCATCCCGTATGTGACCGAGGATTTCAGTGCATCATATTTAAAAAAGCAAGGAAGAAACCAGTTTTTCTGCTCCGGGAATTAGATGGTGGAATACTGTTCTCGCATTTAAGACAGTGAAGTAAATTGTGATACAAATATCTTTAACAGGACACAAAAATAATCTATCATTTTTAACTTAGCTATGTTATTATATGGTTGGCTAAAAGCTTTCCCAGACAATCTGTCTGCAAATTTTCCTGATCATTAAACACGTGCAAACTTCCTGAGTCTATTAGTACGTAGCTGAAAAACTAATTGAAAATCGTGTTTGTGACAGAAAACGTTATGCATGAAGAAAGATCCTTGAGGTATCAGCAGTAAAGCTTCACGTTAACAATTTAGCATGATTCCCACAGCTGCAACCCTTTCTCCAGCCTATGGCTGGACGCTTGTGTTGCTGGTAGGGCTGTGGGTTAGTGTGGTGTGTGTGACCTGTAAAGAACAGTGGGTATGGAGTGAAGCCACCAGCCTGGCGCCGCGAGCCCTTCTCAGCACAGAGACGCTATCCTACTGCAATGATCAACCTCTCGGGGAGTGTATTGTATCTGGGCCTCGAAATATGGTAAGTCCATCTTCTAATGATGGTGGTGCTGTATTTCTTCGTTGGTGAAAATTTCTCCTAACGTGGGTCTTGGTCATATAATGACCCGCTCAGTGATTAAGCAACCACAGTAAGAAATGATAACAGGACGACTTTTCAGTTTGGTCTGTATCAATTTTCACTTGTAATTTGAGAATTTATAAGTTACCCAAGCTATGGTGAATGATCTGGAGATGTTGAAAGTGGTATAAAATGCCGGCAAGTTGATGAGTAAGACACATGTGCAACAGTTGGGTATCTTTATTGCTGAAACGTTTCGTCTACACAGTAGGCTTCTTCAGTTAAATACAGAGACAGGAGGAGTAGCAGCGAAGTAAAGATGATTGTAATCAGTCCATTAACCTCGGAGAAATAGAGAAATAGCATTTGAGGTGGTCATTCCTTCAGCCTAGAAAAAAGTTACCTCCACGGTCTGGGTCATTATCATTGCACATGAGTCTTACTCATCGACCTGTACACGTTACTATGGTGATAAATGGTATGTTGATACCGATAAGATGTGGAAAAAACATTTATATACAGTTCAGGACATTTATTAGAAGAAACTTTTCGCCACGAGTGACTTCTTCAGTATGACCTGCCATCCTGAAGTAACTCATCCAGTGATGACTCACTGACCTGCCATCCTGAAGTAACTCATCCAGTGATGACTCACTGACCTGCCATCCTGAAGTAACTCATCCAGTGATGACTCACTGACCTGCCATCCTGAAGTAACTCATCCAGTGATGACTCACTGACCTGCCATCCTGAAGTAACTCATCCAGTGATGACTCACTGACCTGCCATCCTGAAGTAACTCATCCAGTGATGACTCACTGACCTGCCATCCTGAAGTAACTCATCCAGTGATGACTCACTGACCTGCCATCCTGAAGTAACTCATCCAGTGATGACTCACTGACCTGCCATCCTGAGTCATCCAGTGACTCACTGACCTGCCATCCTGAATAACTCATCCAGTGATGACTCACGACCTGCCATCCTGAAGTAACTCATCAGTGATGACTCACTGACCTGCCATCCTGAAGTAACTCATCCAGTGATGACTCACTGACCTGCCATCCTGAACTCATCCAGTGATGACTCACTGACTCACTGACCTGCCATCCTGGATGATAATCAAGATGATAATCCGTTACAAGTTTAGACAGTTTGTTTTAGCACAGAACACATCCTTGATATCTTTTACTGGAATGACGTGACTTTCCTCTGAACCAATATTTTCAATTTTATAGGGAAAACCGTTCATTCTGCAAATATTCGTTATATAAACCGTTCATACGACACCATATATATATATATATATATATATATATATATATAGAATGACTAAAATGATTTACAGTATAAGAAATCTCCCGTATAAAGATAGACTTAGAGCGTTGAATCTCCACTCTCTGGAGAGACGTAGAATGAGGGGAGATATCATCGAGGTGTACAAGTGGATGATGGGCATAAACAAAGGAGATATTAATAAAATACTGAGGATATCGAACCAAGTAAGAACCAGAAATAACGGATTTAAATTGGATAAATTCAGATTTAGAAAGGACATAGGCAAGTACTGGTTTTCGAACAGAGTTGTAGATGCGTGGAACAATCTTCCGAGTAGGGTGATGGAGGCTGGGACCTTGGGTGGCATTAAAAAGAGATTGGACAAATATATGAGTGGGAGGGGCTGGGTTTGATTGGTGTCGTGAGTACGGGAATAAATTCTTAGGTAGTGGTGGTTTTGATAAGGACCTGCCTTGTATGGGCCAGTAGGCCTTCTGCAGTGTTCCTCCATTCTTATGTTCTTATGTATATAATCGTAATAAGGGACTGTCAATGAATAAACAAAGATGAACGGGAGGCTCGAACCGTGGACCCGAGATTGACAGGTCCAGCGCTCTACCTCTTCAGCTTCTAATAGGGAGTATTTTTAACTGGTACTTTTGTACATGTTTCCGTCAGAGGCATCAACTATAACAAAAATGGAGCATGTACAGAAGTAGTGTATCCGAATCTTCCCTATTAAAAGTGACCATAGTAGAAGCGGTAGAGTGCAGGACCTGTCAATCTTGGAACCACGGTTTGATTCTCCTGCCCATCTTTGTTTATTCATATATAGGGGTATGGTGTTGGGTGGGTGGGTTAGGGATGCATGATATTCAAGGATATAATAGGAATTACATCATAATTTCGAAAGGTCAAAGCTATAGCAGGAAAAATCTTGCAACATAAACGTGTGTGTGCATGTAAAAAAAAGGCACCTATATACAGGTTTTTACTTTATAATTTGTAGATAATATCATTTGTTTGCAAACCCTTCTATATAAGATACAAGAGAGCACTTGAACACACATCTCTTTCAACACCAGGGCAGTAGGCCAGACAATGCAGCACGAGATAACACAGTATTAATGCCTAGGCCGGGGAACCGGGGTAAATTACCCCAAATGAAAATCTCGCTGGTAATGAAGGCTCAACAAACATAAATAAAACGGCACAAAAATTTATTATTTAATAAACGAGGCAAATTATGAAAGTTATATCTGTCTTTTGGTGACATCAAGGATCCAGTTACCAAACTCAGAAAGCGGTTCTCTGATTACTTTCCATATCTTGATTCACATACTGTGAGATGTGTGGTGAATCTCTTCAACTATGAAATTGCTGATGTACCAGTAGAGCCTGAAGGACTGGCAGAGGTGCTTCTTCAACTTCGCTTCAGCAATGAATATCAAGACCTGCAAATTTCGGCTTTCAAAATTGCACATAAGGAAGCGATAAAAATACTGCTGCCGTCTGCAATTACCTATCTTTGCGAACAAGGATTTTCCACTCTCATTAACTTAAGTTCAGAAAACAAACAAACAAACAAATTTTATTTCATTGCAATTTTACATAGATATTTATAGTTACAATCATAAACTGAAGTGCAAGGAGCCACTGACATGCCATGGCATTAGGGGCAGCTTAATCTAATGACTTATAAACTATGTACATAATATTAGAGAAATTGATTGTTTATTCTAGTTATATATTTGGTTGTTCAAATTACAATATGATAATATTACACTGTTCAAATTACAATATGATGATATTACATTGTAACAAGTGTTTTGGAGGATGGTAATATAATAGTAAAAATTGAGATTATCTTATAGGATAATAATATTGAGCATTTTTTAATGTAATTTATAGTATGAGTATTTAGTTTAGGGTGAGTAGGCGGTAACATAATAGTAACATATTAGTAAAAATTGAAATTATCTTATAGGATAATAATATTGAGCATTTTTTAATGAAATTTACAGTATGAGTATTTAGTTTAGGGTGAGTAGGTGGTTTTTGAGAAGTCTTAAATTGATTTTCAGACAAGGTTATCTTAGTATTTACTGGTAATGAATTCCAGATTCTGGGGCCCTTTATGTGCATAGAATTTTTACATAGGTTGATATGGACTCGGGGTATATCAAAAAGTGATCTGTGTCTTGTGTTGTGGTCATGGGTCCTATTAAAGTTGGTGAGGAGAATTTTGAGCGGAGGGTTTATATTAGAGTGTAGAGTTTTATGTATGTAGTAGGCACAAGAATAAGTGTGAATGTTCTTTACGGTGAGTAGTTTTAGGCTTTTGAATATTGGTGGAGTATGCTGTCTAGAGTGGGAATTTGTTATCATTCTGACTGCAGCCTTTTGCTGGGTTATGAGTGGTCTAAGGTGATTTAATGTTGTTGATCCCCATGCACAGATTCCATAGGTGAGATAAGGGTAGATAAGTGAATGATATAGAGCAAGGAGAGCTGATTGAGGCACATAGTAGCGTATCTTTGATAATATGCCTACTGTCTTTGAGATTTTCTTGGAAATTTGTTGTATGTGTGTTTGGAATTTAAGGCTACTGTCAAGGTGGATTCCTAGGAATTTTCCCTCTGTGAGTCTTGTGATGGGTGAACCATTGAGCGTTATGTTAAGTGGAACATTTGTGGCTTTGTTTCCAAACTGTATGAAGTAGGTCTTGTCAGTATTGAGAGTAAGCTTGTTAGTCGTCATCCATGTTGATATTTTCTGTAATTCGGCAGTAACAGTGTTGGCCAGTATCACTGGATTTGGGTGAGAGAAGACATATGTTGTCATCTGCAAATAATATGGGTTTGAGTAGTTGTGATGCATTCGGTAGGTCATTTATGTAAATGAGGAATAGGAGTGGCCCCAGGACACTTCCTTGAGGGACTCCGACTGTAATTTGTTGTGTGGAAGAGTTCGCTCCATTTGTGTACACGTATTGGCTTCTGTTACTAAGGTATGACTTTAGATAGTTGAGTGAGTGCCCTCTTATACCATAGTGTGCTAATTTTGTGAGCAGTAAATCATGGTCGACTGTATCAAAAGCTTTGCGTAGATCAATGAAGATTCCCAGTGGGACTTCTTTCTTCTCAAGTGCGGTGTATATTAACTCTAGCATGTGTATAATAGCATCGTTTGTGCTCTTGTTGGTCCTGAATCCAAATTGACAGGGGTTGAGTACATTGTGTGAGACGAGGTAGGAATAGATCTGTCTATGAATTAATTTTTCGAAGATTTTAGAAAGCAGTGGTAAATTAGAAATCTGTTGAAACGCCGAAGACAGTATCCAAATTGCTCTGACATAAAAAAGCCCTAATTTGGATGTATAAAAAATGAAACATTTCTCCAAAACCTGAAGTGAAAATGCTTTCAATGAAATTCTTTAGTTCCCTAATGAGACTTTTATTAAATTTGTCTGTTACTATTTTTTATTTCATGCAGTTTATTTTTCATTTTATTATTTTGTTAATTTTGTGGTTTATTTTTAAAGTTCCCTCTATCGCGTATAATACATATTTTTTCAGCTTGTATGACTATTCTCCATACAAATGGATTCAATTATCTATTTTGAATTTGAATGCTCCTTGTGTTCTATGAATTCTGTGGACCTTCAAGTCTAGTGGGAGATTTCGCTGTACACAAATTTGTTTTGGGGTAATACCCAAAAAAGTTCGCCGACCTATGGATTAATGCATGAAACTCAATCGTGGTGGTGACCAGCGTTAAATATGACATGAGAGGTGATGACCTGTCAATAATGACCTGAAAGATGATGACCAGCTTTAATAATGACCCTAGAGAGGATAACAATGATATTAATGACCTCTAAAGGTCAAGAAAGGGCCACTGACCTTTGAGCAGTGATGGTATTCACCTTTTCTTGAACATTTGAAAGTTATTGAACCCATTTCGTGAAACTGCAAATGAATTATTCAACTTTGGTCAAGGAGGCACCTGAACATGACAATAGTTGCATGAACCATATCCTAGTTACCGTTCGTTGGTCTTGAAAATTTGAAGCCAATCAAGTCGATCCTTATGGTGAAGGTTCTGCATGGAGCCTAGTATGCGTGTCGAACAATTGCACTTTGCTGCCTACACTATCAAATGTCTCTCGGGAACATGCACGGGGACTTCGACATGTGGTGTGCGTGCCTGAGAGATGACTGTACACATGTGCGCGTATCATGAGCGTATTTTACTGGATAATGTTACGCTTGTTGGTAGAGATATCCAACAGTAGTTGGGCGGAGCCATGAGTGGGTGTTGAGCCATAACCTTGAGTGAGCTGTATAGTGGTGATGGGCATAACCTTGAGTGAGCTGTATAGTGGTGATGGGCATAACCTTGAGTGAGCTGTATAGTGGTGATGGGCATAACCTTCAGTGAGCTGTATAGTGGTGATAGGCATAACCTTGAGTGAGCTGTATAGTGGTGATGGGCATAACCTTGAGTGAGATGTATAGTGGTGATGGGCTCACTACTTAACTGATGGTCTCAGTACCTCACTGATTTGTGCACGCCGTTGATGATCTAAGTGCATAATTGTTGTACTCAGTACATCACACTCGGTGCATCAGTGGTGGGCTCAGTACGTCAATGATGGCCTTAGTACATGACTGATTTATCATTAAACAACTGATGGCCTTGGTACACCACTGATAGTCACAGTATATCGCTGATGATTTCCGAGCATCACTGATGTTCTCAGTACATTACTGATAATCCAAATGCATTAATAATAGTCCCAATACATCATTAATAGTCCAAGCGTATCACTGATAGTCCCAGTACATCAATGATGGTCCCAGTACATCATTAATAGTCCAAGTGTATCATTGATAATCCCAGTACATCACTTATAGAACCAGTACAGCATTAGTAGTCCAAGTGAAAAACTGAAGGTTATGGAGTCTGAACGAGTATCACAATGGATGCAAAAATGTGCCAAATCGCAATGATATACAGGAAAACGAAAGAGCCAGAGGAGCTTCTGGGAAGTTGTAAGACAGCTAATGTATACTTGGAGTTTACCTGGAGAGGGTTTCGGGGATCAACGCCCTCGCGGCCCGGTCTGAGACCAGGCCTCGTGGTGGATCAGGGTCTGATCAACCAGGCTATTACTGCTCGCCACACGCAAACCGACGTACGAAACACAGCCCAGTTGGTCATGTACTGACTTTAGGCGCCTGTCCAGCTCCAAACAACAGTCCAGTATGACAATAATAGTATAATTACCGACAAAATGTTAGGTAAAAGAACACAAATGCAACTAATGGGACATTTTATTGTAACAACGTTTCGCTTTCCAGGAGCTCCTGGAGAGCAAAATATTGCTACAATAAAATGTCCATTAGTGGCATCTGTGTCCTTTTACCAAACAACAGTCAAGTATCCCAAACATGCATTATTATTATTATTATTATTATTATTATTATTATTAAAAGAATGAAGATAGTAAGAGAGTTATTGGTGGATCATCTGGAGAACAAAGGCTTCATCACGAAGCACCAACACGAATTTAGACATGGCAAATTATGATTACGGATCCATATCAAATTTCAAAACGTAGACGAGAATTAGACAGCCTCTTAAACGGTTTTCAACACTCAGGTCCACAGAAGATTGAGTAATGTAAACAGAAGACATAAGTCAGGTGAATTAAAGCCTAGAAGACAGAAACCAGAGAACCCTAGTACGGAGAAAACATCATATCTGGTAAACGTAGAGAGGAAAATACCCCAAGAGTCGATCCTCCACACCTTCAGTGTAGGGTGATACAATGCACCTTAAAACAGCTACAGAATACCCCAGAACAGTAGTAGTGTACTCCAAGACAGCTACAGAATTCTCTAGGATTGCTACATTGTACAGCTGGGTAGAGAGAGTGTACCTCAGCAAAGCTACCGTGTCTTCTCCCCCGGAAAGTCAGTGTACCAAAGGACAGCTACAGTATACTTCAGCATAGTTACTGTGTCTAGGACACTCTAGGACAGCTACATTACACCCGAGAGCATCTACAGTGAATCCCAGATCGACTACAGTGTACCCCATTACAGTTTCGTTGTACGATACAACAGTTACAAAGTAATGATGAATTAGACAGCTACAGTGTAACCCAGGACAACTATGATGTACCATATGATAACTACAGTGTACTCCAGGACAGCTATAGTAACTTACGAAATAATACAGAATTTTACATATCGATGTTAGGTGAGATAACACCAGCAGCGAGAACGTTAAGAACACAATTCTACAAGACAAGTAAGGTGATCCAACATTGCTTCCTGAATGTTCCATTAAGTAACTGCTGAAGTTATCTTCTGAAGTCACCACATAACCTTCATAACAAGCAGTGTTTCAAGCTAACTCTTGAGGATGCAGTACTAGCGTGGAGCCTAAACACAGACAAGATAAAAAAGAAATTGCAGTTTTAAGATGTTTGCCACCAGACTGGTCAGGGAGCTGAGGGTAATGACTGGGCAGACAAGGACTGACTGTCTGGCATGGTAGGGACAAGAACAAGGAAGCGCGAAGAAGCTAAACAATCAGATAAGCCGAAGGAATGTTGAGAGAAACGTTTACAGTGTAATGGTAATAAAAAGCGGAACGAGTTAGAAAAAGCAGCAGCAGAGACAAACTTACTGAAGTGCAGATTAGGCACAACAGTAGCTAAGACCCTTTGTTAATGCACTGAGGTTAATTTACGAGATCAAGAGTTACTGAGGTGGTAAGTAGAGAAAAGAAGACGGTTGTGTCAGATCCATAATCTAAGGAAAGTGCAGAGAAGAGAGGAGAATTTGTGACGGTGGCGGTAGCACTGATGGGCGGTGGGGGTGCAAGGAGGGGAAAAGTAACGAAGACAGTAACACTGATGGAGGGGATGGGAAGGAGGGGAGAGGAGTAACGGAGACAGTAACATTAATGGAGGGTGATGGGAAGGGAGGGGAGAGGAGTAATGGAGACAGTAACATTAATGGAGGGATGGGAAGGGGAGGGGAGAGAAGTAATGGAGAGAGTAACATTTATGGAGGGGAGAGGAGTTATAGTAACACTGAGGGTAAGGAGGGGTAAGAGGAGTAACAGAGAGAGTAATGCTGAGGGAAGGGGTGGGGTAGGGGTTCGAGAGAGTAACACTGAGGGGAGGGGTGGGTAAGGGGTGAGAGAGTAACACTAAGGGGAGGGGTGGGGAAGGGGTGAGAGAGTAACACTGGAGGGGTGGTGGGGAAGGGGTGAGAGAGTAACTCTGAGGGAGGGGTTGGGAAGGGGTGAAAGAGTAACACTGAGAGGAGGGAGTGAGGGGGTTGAGAGAATAACACTGAAGGGAGGGAGTGGAGGAGGGGTGAGAGAGCAACACTGAGGGAGGGGGTGGGGAAGGGGTGAGAGAGTAACACTGAGGGAGGGGTTGGGAAGGGTGAGAGAGTAACACTGAGGGAGGGGGTGGGGAAGGGGTGAGAGAGTAACACTGAGGGAGTGAGGGAGGGGTGAAAGAGTAACACTGAGGGAGGGAGTGGGGAAGGGGTGAGAGAGTAACACTGAGGGGAGGGTGGGGAAGTGGTGAGAGAGTAACACTGATGGGAGGGGTTTGGGAAGGGGTGAGAGAGTAACACTGAGAGGGAGTGAGGGAGGGGTGAGAGAGTAACACTGAGGGGAGGGAGTGGGGAGGGTGAGAGTAACACTGAGGGGAGGGGTTGGGGAAGGGGTGAGAGAGTAACACTGAGGGGGGGGTGGGGAGAGGTGGGAGAGTAACACTGTGGGGAGGGGGTGGGGAGGGGTAAGAGAGTAACACTGAGGAGAGGGGGTGGGGAAGGTGTCAGTAGTACTGTACTGTAGTATTTCAGTTATAACAGTTACTGATTCACCGCCTCCCTACGTGATCTGACCGTTACTGAGTCACTGTGCTGACCTAACATGACGTAACGAGCTCTTTGAATCCGTGCCCTCCAGGCACTGGGCAGCTCAGTTCAGAGCAGGGTATAGAGACGACAGGTCAGGCCTGGCGCCCTCCTTTATTTTACCTCTAATATATAAGTTACCAGCCATCTGACGTGTGTGTTTATACCCAATTCCATCAATCGAACCCCTCACGACAATTGGTGGCAAAGGGTTATCATCTCTGGGAGGATCAAACTCTGTTGCAATGGCTAACTCATGCCATGGTTGAGGAAGATCTAAATTGGTATTTACAAATGATACTTGAGGATTTCTCAATACTTGTCATGTAGGTAGGGAATAACGACATTCAGGTTGATCGTCTGACTGCTTATTAGAGGTAGAGGGTACAGAGTCAGGAGGATTGTCAGAGTCTGTCACATTAGTCTGGATAGGAACGTCCTCATCATCGCATCCTAACTTCATATGATCTAAATGCGACTCTTTATACTGACCAGTACTGATTTCTCTAACCTTATACTTATTGCCATTGATATGTTCAACTACTCGATAAGGACCAACAAACTTTTGATCAAGCTTAGGCATTGCAGACGTTTTGTTAAAGTTAGTCAGCATAACTCTCGAACCTACTTTAATTTTGGTCGGTTTTGCTCGAGTATTAGTGACTCTTGTAAATTCTGCTGTTGATTTATGAAGTGTTTCACGGATCTTTCTAAAAACACTTTGAGCTAAGCTGGTACGAGTTGCTATGAAATCATCAGGATTGTAATTTGGTTTCGGATTAGAATATAACAACTCATAAGGCAAATGCTTATCGACACCGTACAACGCATAATGTGGAGTGTCACCTACTGAAGCATTGTAAGCAGAATTTATTGCCCACTGAACATCAGGTATAACTTCATCCCAGGTTGTACTATTGGGATTGATAGTGGCTCTCAAGACATCAAGTACTTTCTTATTAGTTCTTTCCGCTAAACCATTACTGGCAGGATGGTGAGGAACAATTGTTGATTTAGAGATTGGATTAGGACCATTAACATTGCCTTTATGTTGCATACAGACACTACATTTGTTAACATACTCAGAAATATCGGTTGCCATACGATGCCAAAAGTATTTCAATCTGGCTTGTTTTACAGAACGATCCATACCAGGGTGCGCAACACCTGGTACATCGTGAACTAGCTGTAAGGCTACATTCACTAGTGACTGTGGAATTACTAACTGGAATACCCTTCTGCTAGGAGTACCCAGCTCGGCTGTTCGATGCAGTAATTCTTGGTTCATGACAAAGTCACTGGTGGCTTCACAGTAAGAATAAGATCTTCCTGGAGCAGGAATCAAATCACACCAGACCACATGGGATCTGTTCTTTGAGCATTCTTTATGTCCTCGGCACTAAATGGAAGATCTGCAGTTACTATACTAACATGTCACGATAAAGCATCTGCAACTACATTTGACTTGCCAGTTAAGTATTCAAAGGTAGGATTGAACTCTTGGATAGTCAAGGACAATCTGGCTAGTATTCCAGTAGGTTGTTTGTTCTGGAATGAAGGTATCAGTGGGGCATGGTCTGTCAAGACATGAACAGAGTACTGATATATGTCTCAAAAGTGCTTCAAAGACCATACTATTGCTAAGGCTTCTTGCTCAGTTACTGTATAATTATGTTCAGCCTTTTGTAAGGACTCGGCTAGCAAATGCAACTGCGTTGTACTTGCTACCGGTCATCTGAGCTAGTACGGCACCTATGCCAATTGAACTAGCATCAGTTGTCAGATAGAAAGGCTTAGAAAAATCTGGAAATTTCAAAATTGGGGCAGATGTTAGCTTTTCTTTGAGAGTTTGGAATGCTCATTCTTGACAGAAGACCCAAACGAAAGGAGCATCTTCCTTAAGCAACTCAGTTAGAGGAGCTGCTATGGAAGAAAAAATTAGCAATGAAAGATCTATAAAAACCTGCTAAGCCCACAAAGGATCTTACGGCATCAGCAGTTTTGGGAAATGGAAAATTTAATACTGCAGTTACTTTACTTTGGTCAGTCATAACCCCTCTAGGAGTGACTACGTGACCAAGAAACTTGATTTCTGATCTGAAAAATTGACATTTAGACAGTTTGATCTTTAAATTGGCTTCTTCAAGCTTACCAAGTACCACATCAAGTCTTTTCAAGTGCGTATCCACGTCTTCTGACATGACAATCACATCATCTAAGTACATAATAAGTGCGTTATCTATGAGGCCTCTAAAGATATTAGTCATTAGCCTCGAGAATATGATAGGCGATGAGTGTAAACCAAAGGCTATACGGAGGAAGTAATAATGACCTGTTGGAGTGGAAAATGCGGTTAGCTCTTGGCTGTCCTTGTGAAGAGGGACTTGCCAAAACCTTTGTAACAAATCTAGGGTCGAGAAGACTGTTATCTTCGATATTATGTAAAAGGTCACCAAGTACAAGAAGTGGGAAGCGATTTGGAATTGTTTTCGCATTTAACTTCCTAAAGTCAATCACTAGGTGCAAAGTACCGTCCTTCTTAGGTATTAGAATCAAGGGCGCATTCCAGGGTGAATTGCTAGGTGTAATAACACCATCATCAAGCATCTGATTGATCAATTCTTCTGCGACAGCAACTTGTGAATGAGGCATACTGTACGCAGGTATATAAATAGGTCTGGTACCAGGTTCAAGTGGGATACGATGGGACAATAAGTTCATTATACCCATCTTCTCACCTGGTAAGGCATTGGCTTTACGATGTTTGTTCAACAGATTCAACAAACGCTTGACCTCATCTGGGAAGTCAGTGGGAGCTAAATCTTTCTCCTCTACTGATGAAGTGGATAGATCCAGTGGAGTGGATAGGCTCTCCCCGGTTGAAATAGCACCAACCCACTGGTCAGGTGACAAGTCATCCTCTACTTGAACAGGGGTAAGGATAGTGAACAAGGTCAGCAATATTGGTATTTGCTCTGAGGTGAACACTGCGACCGGAAGTGTTAGCAAGGAAGAAATGGATCTTATTATCTCTTACAACATGTAAGGATGGCTCAACAAACAAACCCTTTACTTTGCAAGAATCACTGTCAACAAGGACATTATCACCTTCTGGAACATGAGGGACAACAACAGACAGTCTAGTGAGGGTACTAGCCACGACAGAAACGTCTTTCTGCAGACGGCATGTTACGTCAACAAGAGATGGCATTACTAGTTTCAAGTAGTCATTTTCTGACAAGGTGTCCCCTGTGGAGGAACTACTACTTGAACTAGCAGACATTGCAGGGATAGGCACAACACTCAAGGTAGTCTGAGGTTCCTCAGAAACCTGAGGCAACTGGACACTATCTTGCATGCCTGAAGTTGTAGGTACACAGACAGGAGTGACAGGATTACCAATGCCTGATCGCTTGGGTACGCTACTGAAAAATGCGCTGGCCTGGAAGGACTTAATCCGAACTTCGTACTTTGCGGCAGTATGGCAGATCTCAGATCCAAGCTGGTAACCCCAAAATGGTACGATCAAGTCATCAATTTGGGCGTGCCATCGGTAAGGATCAAGAACAATGCGTAAATCTCTCATGGAAGCAAATCCCAGTAAAAGATCACCAGGGAAACTAATCTAGTCGACAACAAGGAAGAAAGCAATAAAGTCTCTACCTTGGATAGAAAAGGTGAGGGAAGTCCGACCTCAGAAACACAGACGAGAATCAGCCACACCACTAAGGGAGGACACATGAGTTGGTTTTACGAGAAGGACATGTCATAACTGCTTATCCTTAAACAAACTAGACCTGATAATATTGACTTGCGCACCAGAGTCCATGAACTCATGAACGGGCGCATTAAGAACAGATGCTCGTACTAAGGGACCTACTGTTGCATTGGAATTTATGTGCAAACGAGAAGGACTTTCATCAGAGAAGGTTAGTAAGACGATCAACTTGAATGTCATTATTCCCTACGTACATGACAAGTATTGAGAAATCCTCAAGTATCATTTGTAAATACCAATTTAGATCTTCCTCAACCACGGCATGAGTTAGCCATTGCAACAGAGTTTGATCCTCCCAAAGATGATAACCATTCTGCATATGTAAATCACACCCTAGCACAGTTGGGGTTAAATGTAAATAACCTGTATAGATGAATAATAGTTTAAAATATATTTCAACTGTCTGTAACTGCGACTTAACAGTAATAGATTTGAGTGCACCAAGTCTGCCTTTTCTGTTAAACACTTCCTTCTTTGTACATATACTTCCTCAGAATCCATAGATCACATGAATACAGATCGATCGATCATTTTTTTTTATCATTTTCATTGTATAATCCCACCATTGAGTCTATTAATTCCTATGAATTGTGACATATCATACCTTGTAATGCATTACAATAAGATCCATTACAATAACATCCTTATGTATAGTTATCATGTTCAACTGTTGTGTACTTTGACATTGTATAGAATCAGCCCAGAGCCGTACGCCTCTAGTCTCTAGTTTGTATTAGCTGTATGTCGAGACGCCATACGTAACATGGCCGAGCTGTCAGTAGTACTGTACTGTAGTATTTCAGTTATAAACGTTACTGATTCACTGCCTCCCTACTTGATCACTGACTGTTACTGAGTCATTGTGCTGACCTAGCATGACGTTACGAGCTCTTTGAATCCGTGTCCTCCAGGCACTGGGCAGCTCAGTTCAGAGCAGGTATAGAGACGACAGGTCAGGCCTGGCACCCTCCTTTATTTTACCTCTAATATATAAGTTACCAGCCATCCGAAGTGTATGTTTATTCCATCAATCGAACCCCACACGACAAAGGGTTGAGAGAGTAACACTGAGGGGAGGGGTGAGAGAGTAACACTGAGAGGAAGGGGTGAGAAAGCAACACTGAGGGGAGGGGAGGGGTGAGAGAGTAACACTGAGGGGAGGGGGAGGGGTGAGAGTAACACTGAGGGGAGGGGGTGGGGAGGCGTAACTCAGCAGTAACATTCTTTATCATCTTGTCTTTTGTTTATTTACTTATGACATTCACATGAGGAAAGAGTTTCCGCTGTTTACACGATGTGAGGCACAGCTGTTGTGTCGGTGGGCGTGCAGGGGGTGTAGCAGGTGTGGAGGAGGCGAGGAGGGGTGGAGGAGGCATCGAGGGGTGGAGGAGGCGTGGAGAGGTGGAGAAGGCATGGAGAGGTAGAGGAGACGTGGAGAGGTAGAGGAGGCATGGAGAGGTAGAGGAGGCTTGGAGAGGGTGTAGAAGACGTTTTGAGTGCAGTGGATTGTGTGGAATCGAGTATGCGAGTGATGGCGTCTGTGGTGGGTGAGTAGTTTTGATTCTGGTGGGTGAGTAGTGGTGATTCTGGTGGGTGAGTAGTGGTGTTTGTGGTGGGTGAGTAGTGGTGTCGAGGGGTGGAGCAGGCGTGGAGAGGTGGAGAAGGCATGGAGAGGTAGAGGAGGCGTGGAGAGGTAGAGGAGGCGTGGAGAGGTAGAGGAGGCATGGAGAGGTAGAGGAGGAGGCATGGAGAGGTAGAGGAGGCGTGGAGAGGGTATAGGGGACTTTTTGAGTGCAGTGGATTGTGTGGAATCGAGTATGCGAATGATGGCGGCTGTGGTGGGTGAGTAGTGGTGATTCTGGTGGGTGAGTAGTGGTGATTCTGGTGGGTGAGTAGTGGTGTTTGTGGTGGGTGAGTAGTGGTGTCTGTGGTGGGTGAGTAGTGGTGTCTGTGGTGGGTGAATAATGGTGTCTGTGGTGGGTGAATAGTAGTTAGGTACTACTGTCCTGCCAAGTGAGTGTACGGCGGAACTACCTGCTACCTGGAGGGTATTCCGGAGATCAACGCCCCCGCTGCCCGGTCCACGACCAGGCCTCCCAGTGGATCAGGGCCTGATCAACGAGGCGGTTACTGCTGGCCGCACGCAGTCCAACGTACGAACTACAGCCCGGCTGATCCGGCACTGACTTTAGGTTTCTGTCCAGCTCAATCTTGAAGACAACCAGGGGTCTATTGGTAATTCCCCTTATGGCTGGTGAGAGGCTGTTGAACAGTCTTGGGCCCCTGACACTTATTGTGTTTTCCCTTAGTGTACCAGTGGGGCCCCTACTTTTCACTGGGGGTATGTTGCATCGCCTACCAAGTCTTTTGCTTTCGTAGGGTGTGATTTTTGTGTGCAGATTAGGGACCAGTCCCTCCAGAATCTCCCAGGTGTAGATTATGATATATCTCTCTCGTCTGCGCTCCAGTGAGTACAAGTCAAGTGCTTCCAGGTGTTCCCATTAATTGTTTTACAAGATGGTAGAATTGCTAGTGTCTTTTTTCTGTCTCATAAACATGCAAGATTTCAGGTACGTCTTGCTATTTCTACTCACACTTAGGTCACACTATACATGCATGTACAACCATATACATACACACCCCTCTAGGGTTTCTATTTGTTTACTAGTTCTTGTTCTTATTTATTTCCTCTTATCTCCATGGAGAAGTGGAACAGAATTCTTCCTCCGTAAGCGATGCATGTCGTAAGAGGCGACTAAAAGCTTTCGTTTTTCTCTTTAGGTCACCCTTCCTCGGTGGGATATGGCCGGTTTGTTTTATTTACTTATTGCACATCCCAGGGCGAAAGTATCAGCATATATTAAATACACTTACTCCATTCTTTGCTTAATTATAATTATTCATTAACTTGAACGTGGATGATCGTATTTCTTCTCTTTTTTGTTCCAGAGATTCCTTATTTTTATATTCCTAATGCATTGCATTCGAACTTTGTCTGACCTCTGAGATGATTGTTGTTTAGCTTCCACTTTATTATTATTTCTCTTTATCTGAATGTTTCTGTAAAATCTGGTACATAATTTACTTGAAATGTTGTCTTCTTCATGACATCTTCTGTATCTACTAAGATTTACGGGTGTTACATAATTACCTTTGATATCTTTGATGAGTTTCGAGAGTCTTTCTACTCCCGGAGCCCGGCCATGGGCCAGGCTTGTCTGGTGCTAGCCTAGTCAACCAGGCTGTTGTTGCTGGAGGCCCGTTGCCCCACATATTCATCACAGCCATCTTCCTGTTTTAGTAATTTTTATTCTCTTGTATTAGTCTCTTCCTCTTAAACCCCAGAGCTTGAAATAAGTTTGTTTCCAATGTGACACGAGAACATTTACTTAATCATAATTGTCTGATTGACGCCACTGCTGCTTAAAATCACTTGTATTTTTTACAGGACTTCCATTGTCATCTCTGGTGCAAGATTTTAGTCATATATTACATTCCTGTTAATATAAATATATACTATTAATTAAATGAGTGTACTTCACCAGGGTTGGGAAGCAGCTCACAGTCATTGCCGGAGTGAGGGAGGGTTCCTGGCCTCACGTGACCAGTACCCGCTGTTAAGACAAGTGTGGCCCTATCCCACCAACCTCACCTGGACCTCCTTGACCCAGTATAATGGTCACTACCAGTGGCTCTCCAGTTGCCCAGGTGAGACTAAAGATAAGTCTTCAGATGTTTCCTTCCTCTCGCTTCTCTTCCGCCTCCCGGCCTCTTCATTAGAACGAATCCGGCTTTTCAGTTTTACTTGAATAGAATTATGGAACGCTCAAGCATGCAATTTACTCTACTGTCTGCACTAATTCTCATCTCTAATTAGATGATCTCTTATGTATTTTGCTACAACTATATTTGCATTCTGCACCTCAACAAACATTTTAATGCAGTCTTTTTCAATCCTTCTCGGAAAACACCCTCGCTAATGCAGACCGTGGAAATATTGTTTTATCTCTCCTTTGTTTTATCTTTGTAAACTAAGGTAACCAAACTCGGTGACTTACATCTTCATAATATTTATGAAAGGCTTTAAGTCGACATTTTATAAAAAGCTTACACAATAAAATTTAAGTAAATCTATACCTCCGTTTTCATTGTATTTCTTTTGAACAGAGTTTTCTTATTGTGAAATACATCCTACTAATGGTAAGCCTTTGTTTCTGTCATTCAGATTAAAAAATGTTACATAGAAAACTTGAACGATCGCTGTAGTTTATTAATATACTTTTGTTATTTAAACGGTTATTTTTTCTAGCACAAAGGTTCTGAAATTATTCTTGGGTGGTATCGCCCTTAATGAAGTTGTTTCTCATCTCCACGACCCCCACCCTTCTTCCTTCATATGAAAAAACGTTTTTATTCTAAATTTTATTATTTTTTAACTTTATATGTATAGCTTTTAGCAATATCTTCAGTGCTTCAGCTGAATAAATGTAAGCTGTAGCTATGTATATTTACCTTCATAGTTGTGAGTTATGACTAAATAACTTATTCAATATACCTTATACATTTTTTATTATACTGATAAAGTATTTCTTCAGACTAAATGATACCAGAATTTAAATACAAATTTAAAAATGTAAATTCAACACTGATTATGAGTATTATACATTTGAATTGTCACAGGATATACATAGACAGACATTCATCTCTCAGTATACATACATAGTGTTCTTTAATCCGTATTTTGAAGTTTAAAGTATTCTTGGAAGCTAGAGTACAGGTGATATGCAACCTTATTGACACACGTGCAGTAGATAGACTTTAAACTTGATAAACTAATTGGTAATATGGTACATGAAAATATTTTACAAATCTAAAAATGGCATATAAAATATCCACACACATTCACACACACACACACACAGCTCCGGTGGCCTGGTGGCTAAAGCTCTCGCTTCACGCACGGAGGGCCCGGGTTCAATTCCCGGCGGGGCGGAAACATTTCGAAGTGTTTCCTTACACACACACACAAACAGGCCTAGTGTCTAATCGACATGTGCCTAGGACAAAATGGTAACTAACACACTCGAAAAGGCAGAAAGACAGAACTACAAAAGCCTCAACATTGTTCCTATGCAGTATCAATGAACCACAGTAGATAACACGAAAATATTATCATTTCCAGCTGAAGTTTCCCAGCTTAGGCTCACACATTACACTATTTCTCTGTGTTAGAATATGACAGGGGAATTTACCATGCTTTTGTATCCGTAGTATAACTATCATATAGAGCAGGGTAACAGCTCGATGCGTGCTCACCAAATTTTGTTGGAAAAAGCTGTAGGTGGGCGTCAAGACACACCGCATCAACACCCCGGTTGCCTTCTTATCTCCATTCTGCCACATCCACACGTCACAGGCTTTTCCAAACACACTGTATCCACACTCCCCGGATACCCTCTCCTCTTCTTGCCACATCCACATGTTATAGTCTCTCCTAAGCACACAGTAAAAATATATTCCAGATATCCTCTTATCTTGTCCCTTTCACACACTTAAAGTTACTTGCTCTCTCAAGCACATGATATCCACACCCCCACCGATACCCTCTCTCCCTGTCATATCCACATGTTACGGGCTCTTTCAAGTACACAGTATACAACATACCCCCCCTCCCCGGATACCTACTCATCTCCTCTCTTCCACAGCCACATATCACAGGCTCTCTCAAGCACAACTTACAATTGCTCGCATGGTTTTCTCCTCAGACTATCTTCATTATACAGTGATGTTATCATAACTGTCTTCTCAAGCGTTCGACCAGCAGCTCAGGGAAGGCTCAGCAGTGCGTTGCATCTTATAATTTCAGGTTCTGTGTTGACAATTTTGTTTGGTTCTTTGTACTTATTTTTGTTTTAGATATTTTTTTATTCTTGAAAGATATAGTATTTCTTAAGTGGAAGGTATTATTTCTAGTTACAAAAGTTGTGTGCTACTTACCTTATAAAACTGGGGTTTTTTTTTCGTTTCATTACTTTTGTGTTTCATCTGCTACTCTTTCTATATCTTCACAGTCCTCAGTGCTTCATATTCTCTCTGAAGAAAGGAGAATTCCAAATTTAGTATTGTTATCACAAGATATATATCATATAGTTTTTGTCTTCTTTTTTAGGATTCCTACCTCAGCCTGGTTGGCTGCGAAAGTAGTGCTTCTATCTCACGAATAGCGGACGGAGGATCGAGACTCCACCACTCTGCTCTGAATATCCAACAGGAGTTAAGCGCTATACAAAAATATTAAATGATAAAATGCTGAAAATTGTATATAAAAAATAAAGCTGGGACAAGATAGCTTATTGCTTTAGGGGAGTCAACAAAATGTTCTGATAAATTTACTTACTCTGGATTGCATTCATATATTTGATAAAAGAGAACCATTAACCAAATAAACAAAAAATTGTAAATATTGTATCACTTCTAAGAAAGACAAATAGAATTAGCACCAGGCAGACTATCATGACGATAAAAAATATGAACTGACAAACTCCAAAGATGGTACCTATTAAGCGCTTTTGGTGTGTCATATCCGGAAATCGCATATCTGCAAGTGCTGGCAACTGTAATGAACTTAAAACATAAATGGTAAAGACAGAAGTTAAAAATTCATTGGCCAGAAAATTCAAAAGTCAAGGAACACTTGGACGAAGGTCGAATAAAGAAGCAATATAAGTCAATTAAATTAATTCGGCTAGTGGTAGGTCTTGGAAATCTTTTGACTCTGTTTCAATAGCGAGACATTAGCAAGTGGTGTAGCAAATTCCCAGGATCTCTAGGTTGTTAAGTAAATGCTCACATTCTACAGGACTCGACCCACCAGTTGAAAGAGCTTTCAGCATGCCAGTGTTCATGTATGATGTAATATTAATGACGAAATACAAACGAATGACGAAATACAAACGAATGACGAAATACAAACGAATGACGAAATACAAACGAATGACGAAATACAAACGAATGACGAAATACAAACGAATGACGAAATACAAACGAATGACGAAATACAAACGAATGACGAAATACAAACGAATGACGAAATACAAACGAATGACGAAATACAAACGAATGACGAAATACAAACGAATGACGAAATACAAACGAATGACGAAATACAAACGAATGGCGAAATACAAACGAATGCAAATTAGAAAAAGGACCCCAATGGAAATAAGTCACTCTGTCTGACTTTTTTGGGTTATCCTAGGTTCTCTACACATATGCTATGTATGATAATCTATGTAACTGTATCTGTGTATACCTGAATAAACTTACTTGCCTTTACAAGCTTCAGAAAATGATTAGTCAAATGGGTATTAGAGCTCGGTACCTGTTAGTAATGAACCTGGGCGATGGAAACAACGTATCACTGGGAGAGAAACAAACAAAAAAATTTCAGCCACAGAATAGGATTCCAGAGTAGACATCATGGTTAACATATATACTGTCGAAGGGCACATACACTGAATTGCACGAGAAGCATAAACAAGACTAATAAGCATTAAGGTCAAGAGATTTTTCTGAACATTAGACACCTCATACATAAGAATAATTCTTGAGTATTCAATACCGTGGAACCCTCATCTAAATAAGTATATTCAATAATGTCCGAGAGAATTCAGAGGTTTACCCCTAGACTGACACAGGAGATGTTGGACAAGACGAATTAAAAAAAACTAAACACTATGACATACAAAATACTCGGGGGCATAAACATTATAAACAGATACAGCCTGATGTGTTAGTGTCTAGGGAAGAGGTAGCGAATCTTTTTTGAGAGCGTGTAGCCAAATGGCGGAAATTTTCTGAAAAATCCTCTGGCCTTCCGACGACCCATTTTAATCTCTTATTATAGTGGGAATTTTGAGCAACAAATTATAAATTATAATAATAATAATAATAATAATAATAATATTATTATTATTATTATTATTATTAAAAATGGTAATGTTTGCTGAGAGTGATATCCCAATAGTAGCACCAGGTAGATGTTGTTGTTGTTGTAGGTACGCCGGTATGTCCGGCCCGGGTCTTCTCCAAATGTTGACCCGGCCACCAGGTAGATGAATGAGAGTTCTTTAAATTTATGAGGAATTTTAAATTCAATAATGGTTACTGGTGTCTTTGCTGCGTAGTCACAATCGAGGTAACATTCAAGGAAGGTTCTGAAAGCCAGTGACACTGACTTATGTAACGTATGAACCTAAGGACGCTCTGACTGCATTTACTTGTTCAGATTATTGAAGATGGGGTGAACAAAATCTATAAACTGAAGATACAGCTTTGTGAAGGGATTATTGAGCTCCTGCAGGAAACTTTCGCATGAGAGGAGCCTCTCACTGAGGACAGCTCCTGTAAAGTAGAGCTTGAGCACTTCGTACTGCTCAAGCAACCTGGAGACAACTATGTGTCTTGGATGTAACAGTTTGTGGGGTTTAACATTGACAGGTGGTTGAAATTCTTTTAAAATGCCCACAACTTTTGAACTGCACTGAGAGTAGCTCAATAATCATGAGCAAAATCCTCTTCATCTTTAGGTAGGGTTGCATACCTGGAGTATACCTGGAGGGGGTTTCGGGGGTCAATGCCCCCGCGGCCCGGTCCGTGACCAGGCCTTGTGGTGGATCAGGGCCTGATCGATCAGGCTGTTACTGTTGGCCGCACGCAAACTGACGTACGAACCACAGCCCGGCTGGTCATGCACTGACTTTAGATGCCTGTCCAGCTTCCTCTTGAAGACAGCCGCGGGTACTGTACAATTGTAAGGGGAAAAATGCACATCTGTTTCATTTAACCACTAAGTTACGGCATTGTAACTGGATAAATTTATCCTGGTAACAACTGCATTGGTTAAACTCGCCATTGCATCATACAATTTTTCAATTCACAGTCTCTGCCCACTCCTAGTTTTCCAGGTCTTTTGTATATCTATGTGTTCTTGCGCTACCGTCCACAGGATAGAGATGGGGGTGCACAATAAACTATCCACTACCCTCCACAGGATGGATATGTGGTTCACAGTAAACTACCCATTTCCATTTAGAGGATGGATATGGGGTGCACAATAAACTGGCCACTACCGCCCACAGGATTTACACGGGGTGCACAATAAACTGGCCACTGCCGTCCACAGGATTTACACGGGGTGCACAATAAGCTAGCCACTTCGACGACAGAATCTAAATATCTTGAACGTTCCCCATATGTATAAGAGAAACAAAGAGGAGAAAATGGCATAAACAGTTAATTACAAAATGTCCTGGTACATACTTCTTCAACAAAGATGACAGTGAATTAGGAGCCCATAGAATTGAATCTACACAGTCAGAACCAAATCCTAACATATTTTCTTTGTAAGGAATATGATTACTAGTAAAGAATTTGGTAACAGTATCATATAAAGCAATGGCAGAAGCATCTTGCACAGAATTCTGCCCTTGAAAACAATCTTCAATATGATCTGCCACTAGAGTTTGAACTACCATGCACAAATGTTTGGTACATACCTTATCAATGCTCTCTTCAACAATAGGTGAAAATTTTCAGTCTTGCAACTTTTGCTCACCAGTAACATTATTGTCTGTTTCTTCCGGATGCAGGGGTGGATGATACTACATAGATAACATCGTCGGAAAACTGCGTAATGATGGTGTCATTATATTCAGGTTGGGAATAGTCATTTACATATATATTGAAGAGAATAGGCCTGAAGCATGATCCCTGTGGCACTCCAGCTGTTGGTGTCAATGACTGTCATCTTGCAGTTGAAGGTGGGGATGATGCTTCTACTTGTTAAGAAGTTATATTTAAGTCTCAGGAAAGTCAGCAAGTTTGAATATGAGGCGTCGTGCCATAGGCTGTCAAATGCTTTGTGTATATCAAGAGTCGCAATCAGGAGAAGGTTGCCCTGTTTACGCAGGCTGTCAACGCCATCGAAGATGATATTGATGGTATGTTTGGTTCTTCTGTGGGTCCTAAAACCAAACTGATTTTCAGTGAAGAGGTGATGGAGATCCATGTAATAGTTCAGCCTATTAAGAGATGATTTTTTCAAAGATTTTGCCTGTGACTTCAAGTAAGTTCTGTAGTTCTCTGGCTTATGTTTGTCTTTATTGGGTTTTGCAATGAATACCATCCTTGCTGTTTAAGTGTCACGGGGAAGTGTCTAAAGGCCAGGACGGCATTATAAATGTTTACCAGAGACTTCTTACAATTTTAGGGTAGGTATTTCATTTGCTTTACTGTTATGCCTGAGAGGCCAGGGGTTTTATTTCTCATTAAGCCTACGAATTGGCACATCTCTCTGAGAGTAATGGGTCTAGTAATGGCGTGGTTATCTTCGAGAGTTGATGTGTCAATTGATGGTAATGGTTGGAGGTCTGCAAGGTTATCATCTATCCACTGATTGACCCACCGGTAGTAGTCATTGTTGAATCTTCTGCTATCATTGTGTGAGAGAATATTCTCCCATACTTCTCCCATCAAATTGGCTTAGTCTTCCGGGTCATCTAGGTTGATAGATTCTTCCTCGTCGTCTTCGTCGGTGGAGTGTTAGGTAGTGTACACTTGGGCTTTGCCCCAAGAGCTGGCGAATCTTACTCCAGAAACCGCTGTGGTGATTAGACCGATTAAATCCCGCCTCATCCCCTGCAATATTGCTAGTGTGGGTTGGCCCGTCTGGAAGTGCCTACTACGCTCTGCTTGGTAATTTTTCATACTATCACTAATTTCCCAGGTTGGTTTGTACAGTTGGTATATCTTGAATGACGTTAGTTCACAGCATGTTCGGGTAGCATCTGTGATTCTGTCGTGAAAGGAGCTGATTGCCTTGTAGTAGGTTTGCTGGTCTTGTCCCGGCCCTGGTCTTTTCCAGATGGTGACCCGGCGCTGGCCTCCCGGGTGAGGGGTGTCGCTCATCTTGTTCTGTCCTGTGCGGACGTCTTGCTATGGTCCCTCCGGATGGAGGGTGACATCTTCTCTCTTGCAATTGCCTTGTCTATTCCAGTTGAGGGCTGGTTCTCAAGCAATACAGTATGGTCATTGCCTAGGTAGTCCCTGAATGTGCAGTGGAAGTTTGTATACTTTCATAGACTTAGGTCAGTTTTGAACACTTATAACTAGGGCTACTTTTGACCACTTATCAATTTAAGTCACTTTTACTCTCTTACTATATACTAATTAATCTGTAATCTCTTAACAGCATTAAGCACTTTTCAACCACTCTAATTCACAATGACAGACATGCATGAAGACAGGCATGGACACAAATGCACGAAAATGAAGGAATCGATGTATCAGGAAGGCAGAACCATGTCTTTCCCCTAACAAGGTATAAGACAAATAAAAGACTCCATCAGAGAAACAGAAGAGCCCTTTTTAATGATATTCAACACTTCAGCAGAGCTTTTAATACATAGCAGAGAATAAAGAAACTTGCACACAAAAGAGGAACTCTGAAAGCATAAGATGATTGATTAGTGACTAGCAAACAGTAGAATGCTAAGCTATGTGGGTCATTACAATCGGAAATGATGAATGATAGACAGTATCATAACAAAGCACAGGGTAACTGCAGACAAATTAAACTCTTCCCATAAAGAAATAGACAAAGTGAACCAAGAACCATCTAATAATGTAGAGAAGTAAAACTCAGAAAAAAAATCACGAATATGATACAGAGTATAAATACATCAGAAGACTGAGTCAAGCAGAAAAGGAAAGAAACTTAAAATTAACAGGGAAGCATAAACGCAGTTCGAATATGACCTAAGACAAAGTAAAAACAGACCAAATTTGCTTCACAGCAACATTAGATAAGCAATATCAGTTAAAGATGAAGTGATAAGACTGAATATGAGGAACAATTTACATAAATAACCATGAAAAACAAAAAAAAAATTTCCGAGGAAGTTAAGACAAACATAAATAGCAAATATCGAAACAAGTGAAAAAGGAGAGGCATTCGATAATTTTAGGCACAGCTAAAGCAATGAGTCCTAATAAAAAATTTCCTTCAGTTTATACAGAGGAAGTGGTAACCCTAAGAAAACCACTTGTCTTTATCTTAAAACACTTACGACAGAAAACTGGTAGGGTTATTATTGAAAGAATTAAGAGTAAGATGGAGAGCAGGATCGCAGATGAACAAGGAGGCTTTACGAAGGGTAGGGGGGTGTAGACCAAGTGTTTTCAGTGAAACATAGGTGAACAGTATTTAGATAAGGGTAAAGAGGTTTTTATGGCATTTATGGATTTGGAAAAATCGTATGATAGGGTGTATAGGGAGGCAATATGGCAGATGTTGCAAATGCATAGAATAAGAGGTAGGTTACTGAAATTAGTGAAGAGTTTTTACGAAGATAGTCTCAGGTTAGAGTATGTAGGAGAAAGGAAGATTATTTTCCAGTAAAAGTAGGCCTTAGATAGGTATGTGATGTCACCGTGGTTGTTCAATATATTTATAGATGGGGTTGTAAGAGAAGTGAATACTCGGGTGTTGGCAAGAGGCGTGGTATTAAAAGATAAAGAATCTAACACAAAGTGGGAGTTGTCACAGTTGCTTTTTGCTGCTGACACTGTGCTTTTGGGAGATTCTGAAGAGAAGTTGCAGAGGCTGATGGACGAGTTTGGTAGGGTATGTAAAAGAAGGAAATTAAAAGTGAACATAGGAAAGAGTAAGGTGATGAGGATAACAAAAAAAATTAGTAATGAAAGATTGGATATCAGACTGGAGGGAAGGGAGGAAGAATGGAGGAAGCGAATGCATTCATATATTAAGGAGTAGACTTGTCAGCAGATGGGTCTATGAAAGATGAGGTGAATCGTAGAATTGATGAGGAAAAAAAGGTGAGTGGTGCGCTGAGGAGTCTGTGCAGGCAAAGAACGTTATCCATGGAAGCAAAGAGGAGAATGTATGAGAGTATAGTTATACCAATGCTCTTATATGGGTGTGAAGCATGGGTGGTGAATGTTGCATAAGGAGAAGCCTGGAGGCAGTGGAGATGTCGTGTCTGATGGCAATGTGTGGTGTGAATATAATACAGAATCCGTAAGCATGCGTGAGCGTATTATATAGATTTTTTTAGATTTTGCCACCGAAGTGGCTAGTTTATTGTGCACCCCATATCCATCCTGTGGACGGTAGCGCAAGAGCATATGGATACACAAAAGGCCTACGCACTACGTGTTATATAGCTAGTGGAGACCAATGGTTTTTATGACTTGACGAGCTGCTGGAGTGTAAGAAAGGTAACATTTATGAAGGAATTCAAGGAAACCGATTTGCCGAACTTGAGTCCTGGAGGTGGGAAGTACAGTGCCTGCGCTCTTAAGGAGGGATGTTGATAAGTTGAAGTTTTATAACTGCAGTGTAGGCGCGCCTCTGCAAGACAGTGATGGAGTGAATTTTGATGAAAATGTTTCTTCTTTTTCGGGTCACCCTGCCTGCCGATGTGTTATTAAAAAAAACTGAATCAAGCATTCATCATGTTAAGGATGTAAATCTAAGGAGAACATAAATGACGGATGTTTGTCGGAAAATTTAAAAGAAACATACTACAGGAATATTTATCGCCAACAAATACACGGGAAAGTAAATAGGTACAACACACAGGAGACCGAAGTAGTGAATCGTCAAGATCAGATCATAGACTTGGGTTAAAAAGCAAAACCTAGAATTAAACAGCCCTCCTAACATGTCTCGTGAGGCACACATGAACAAAATAATATAAGCAGCATACGTTAGATTAACAAACAAAACACTGTCCTTTAAAAACCTGAAAGTGAATAATAGAAATACCTAATTACACTGTCCATCCTCTCCACATGCCAATCCACCTTAGTCACCACACATCGCCTTTTAATTAAGTTTTACGCTCACACATCACCCACCTTTTTTCTTTAACACATTCGAATAATTTAATTACACATAACAAAAATAATGCGAATATTTTCGGTCTAACGAAGGTTTGCATATCTATAATATCATATACTGTGTATCAAAGCAATTACATCTATTTAATACATTCACAATCAAGTCTATTAAGCAGTCTCTTAGGACATTTTATTTAGGAAACATTTAGCCCACTAAGTTGTTTTTATTATGCAAGCTGATGGTGGGCGATACGTTTCTTAAATAAATTTATGGAAGTGTTGCATACATGACTTTATTTCAGAAATAATCGGAAGTGAGATACCCACCGAAGTATTTGTTTTGCCTGCATAATCTTTATTTATTATTTCATTTAAACTTCTTTGGCTGTTTATTATACCCTTGTATCTTATTTTTATGCGTTAATACTTTTAACACTAGGCATGCCATCATGAATAATTAAATTTCATGATATTCTTTGCATGCCCAATCATGTAACTAATTCAAATTAATGCTTAGGTAAATTTAGCATGATAATCCTAAGTTCCATGGATAGCCGTGAAAATCTTGACATATAGCAAGCATCAGCTGTGGACTGAGATCATAACAGACATATTCCCAGCGTCCAGCGACTTCGTGACGTGGCGAGAACTGCCCAAGCTGTGGGATAGGGACTGTGCTGCTCTACATGTAGGACGCCAAGAGTTCCAGCTCCACGCATGCACAGACCAGCTTCCCTTCTTATGCGTCATGGGTCAACGCATACATATAGGTGAGTTTAAACCCACTAGAATAAGATAGTTGTATTATTTATAAGTATTGTCGAATACGCAATCCATTCCTGAGGTTACCTCCCTTGTGGCCCGGTCCCAGACCAGGCCTCAGGGTTGTGTCCTGATCGAACAGGCCATTGATACCCGCCGCTTGCAGTCCGACGTATGCACCACAACCTGGCTGATCAGGAATTTGTCGAGTCCTCTTAAAGACAGCCAGGGGTACTGCAGTTTTACGAGAACTTATTAAAAGTTAATATTATAATGTTTGACTAATATGATAAATTATATTCGGCTTCTCACTACTGCTCATCCAGTTTTTTAAAGTTAGTGAGAAAACGAATCTGAAAGGTCGAAAAGATACGAATTGTCCTGCCAGACGTAAGGCCCATTTTTAACGTGAATACCGGTTAATTAAATGTAAATTTAGGTTAATGAACATTAATCTAACCAAATGTAACATATTACTTAACATAACTTTTGGTAAAAAATAAAAACTTCCCGTATGTTCAGATTCAGATTAGTATTTTATTTCTCTGTAAGGATTACAATGTGTGGTTTACATTTATATGACAGTAATTACAAAGATGACCATTAGCATGCCTAGCATGCCTGGGCATGCTAGGCATTTCGGGCAGACTACTACTAGTTTTTAATCTATATTACAAATTACAAATGAATACAAATTTCAAATGATTAAATAGATTACAATAGTGAGGTAGTTCAGAATATTTAGATTGTATTACAAATTACAAATGAATATAAATTTCAAATGATTAACTAGATTTACAATAATAAGGTAGTTCAGAATATTTAGATTGTAAAATTAGTATTGAGAATAGTTTTGTCATGGCTTGTTACATAGTTTCTATTAAAGCTCCTATATTGGAGTATATCAGGCAAACTTCAAACTAGTTTGAGATTTATTAGACAATAGCTATATTCGGGATTTTGTGTTTACTGTCCTTTGGGTCAGTGTTGGTGTAGATAAGGAGGATGTGTGTGTGTGTGAATCGGTGGTTTTCATGTATTTAGGTGATGGTCGGGTGTTTTAATGAGATAAAATGTTTTTTGATGATAGTGTTGAAAATGGTGGCTGAGTCTGCAGTTCTGGAGTTTTCAGGTAGGGAGTTCCAGATTTTAGGCTCTTTAATGTACATTGAACGTTTGTATAGATTTAGCCGGACACGGGGAATGTCATAGAGATTTTTGTGTCTGGTATTGTGCCTATGGGTCCTGTCACGACTATCAAGAAATCGTTTTAGTTCAGGGTTAATATTGGAATTTATGGTTCTGTACATGTAGGTTGCACAGTAGTAAATGTGGATGTTCTGAACAGTGAGTAAATTTAGGTCTTTGAAGAGTGGGGGGAAAGGTGTTGCCTGGGATTGAATTGCGTGATAATTCTTACTGCGGCTTTTTGTTGAGTTAATATTGGTTTTAGTTGGGTTGTTGCTGTTGATCCCCAAGCACATATGGCATAGGTGAGGTAGGGATAGATGAGTGAATAGTATAGTGTGAGTAGGGCTGATTGCGGTACATAGTAACGTATCTTAGAGAGGATCCCAACCGTTTTGGATACTTTTTTGCTATGTGTTTGATATGGGTGCTGAAATTCAGGTTGCTCTCAAGGTGTAGGCCCAGGAATTTGCCTTCATTGTGTTTAGCAATAGGAGTGTTGTCAATCATTATGTTCAGTTGTGCAACACCTGTTCTGTTACCAAACATAATGTAGAAGGTTTTGTCAGTGTTAAGTGTAAGTTTGTTGGCTGTCATCCAGGTTGATATTTTTAGTAGCTCTTCATTAACAATGGTGTTGAGTGAGGCAAGATTTGGGTGGGAGATGACATAAGTTGTATCATCAGCAAAGAGAATCGGTTTCAGGTGTTGGGATACGTTGGGAAGATCATTGATGTATAGGAGGAAGAGCAGGGGACCAAGGACACTTCCCTGTGGCACTCCAGTATCAAATGGTAGTGTAGATGAGGTTGTGTCTTTAATGGTGACGTATTGATACCTGTTAGTAAGATAGGATTTGAAATATATAAGCGCGTGGCCTCTTATACCGTAATGTTCAAGTTTTTGGAGTAGGATGCCGTGGTCTACTGTATCAAAAGCTTTCCTTAGGTCAATAAAGAGGCGTATGCCTCCCGACCAGCGAACCAGGTGCTAAGAATTTAACGAGCAGAACGCCCATCGTTATACCAGTAGCTTGGTTCAAAAAGCAATCACACGAAGCCTGCCAAAGTTATGAAGCAACGTGGTACACTCGTGAATCATTCTTGGCAGGCTTACCTTCACGTCTGGTAAATACGGTTCTTACCATGGCTTGTGTTTGCATTTGCCTTATTGTACATAGCTTTATATACTATACATAGGCTATGTATATGACGTGCAGAATAGGTAAAATTGGTTAATTAGCAAGAACTCATTTAAAATTAAGTCCTTTCTAAAATTTTCTCTTATATGTTTCAAGATATATTTTTTTTATTTATGTTAATGTAAAAATTAATAATTTTGTACCAAAAGAACCTTAGAAAACTTACCTAAGCTTATTATAACAAGCTAAATTTAATTTAGCCTAATCCAACTAAATATATTTTAGATAAGTTTACGATAATTTAATAATAAACAAACACAATGAAATATTTTTTTTTTCGTTAGGTTCAGAATGATTTTTGCGAAATTATTACATACACAAATTTTAGCTTGCCTCATTCGGCAAGAAGAGCGTTGCTATTTATGCCAAAATCGCAAGTTTTACCTATTCGGCACAATATATATATATATATATATATATATATATATATATATATATATATATATATATATATATATATATATATTTATTTATTTATTAATTAACACATCGGCCGATTCCCACCAAGGCAGGGTGGCCCGAAAAAGAATAACTTTCATCATCATTCACTCCATCACTGTCTTGCCAGAGGTGTGCTTACACTACAGTTATAAAACTGCAACATTAACACCCCTCCTTCAGAGTGCAGACACTGTACTTCCCATCTCCAGGACTCAAGTCCGGCCTGCCGGTTTCCCTGAATCCCTTCATAAATGTTACTTTGCTCACACTCCAACAGCACGTCAAGTACTAAAAACCATTTGTCTCCACTCTTATCAAATACGCTCACGCATACTTGCTGGAAGTCAAAGCCCCTCACACACAAAACCTCCTTTACCCCCTCCCTCCAACCTTTCCTAGGCCGACCCCAACCCCGCCTTTTCTCCACTACAGATTTATACACTCTCGAAGTCATTCTACTTTGTTCCATCCTTTCTATATGTCCGAACCACCTCAACAACCCCTCCACAGCCCTCTGGAGAATAGTTTTGGTAATCCTGCACCTCCTCCTAATTTCCAAACTACGAATTCTCTCCATTATATTCACACAACACATTGCCCTCAGACATGACATCTCCACTGCCTTCAGCCTTCTTCTTGTTGCAACATTCACCACCCATGCTTCAAACCCATATAAGAATGTTGGTATAACTATACTCTCATACATTCCCCTCTTTGCTTCCACTGACAAAGTTCTTTGTCTCCACAGACTCCTAAGTACACCACTCACCCTTTTCCTCTCAAAATATATATATATATATATATATATATATATATATATATATATATATATATATATATATATATATATATATATATATATATCACATTATAAATGCCAGCTTATTTTTTGATGAAGGAAATACAAACAATTACTCTCTCTGATGCCTTTTTGCTCATTCCTAAGTGGTTATTTTGCTACAGCCAGGTGTGCAGGCCTAGACTACACCTGTGTTCGTAATACCGTAGTATGTTTGAGGGTAGATTATTTTTATATTCATGGGAAAAGCGCTAAGGCCATAGGGGTCAAACAGCGCTAATGGGAATGAGAGGCATTCAGGTTTATGTCAAAATCATGAGCTCCTCACCGGCATCGAGGAGTCTTCCTCGAGAGGTGGATGGGGCAGTTATGAACGAAGGACAGTTCGGTTGAAATTGCAAACTTAATTGACAAGCAGATTGCTCATTGTCGTATGCAGTTTATTTTCCGGATAAGATCATTATATTTTATTAAGGTAGCATATAGCTTTTCTAACAAGTAAATCAGTTTAATATATCATGTTACTTTAAGAAAGAAGTATGGAAATACTGGATATAAAATCCAGAAATTAATCTGATCCAGTGTTTCAAAACCAGTCCCAACTCTCAAGTTCCCTTAAACGTCTCCAAAGTACTTGCATAAGCCAACACTATAGTCGCCATCACACCCAGTACGTCCATCAACGACCTGACCCTGACCAAAGTGAAAAACCTTGAACCAGTCAATGCAGGTGTTTACACAACC
>WNWK01004023.1:85000-150002 GCA_009830355.1 Cherax destructor
TTAACATTAATTTAATAATAAACAAACACAATGAAATATTTTTTTCGTTATGTTCAGAATGATTTTGGCGAAATTATTGCATACACAAATTTTCACTTGTCTTATATGGCAAGGTGAGCGTTGCTATTTAAGTTAAAATCGCAAGTTTTACCTAATCGGCACGACATATATATATATATATATTATATATATATATATATATATATATATATATATATATATATATATATATATATATATATATATATATATATATATATATACTGCCAGATGCCCAGCAGTAAGGGAACCACCCCAACTATGCAGATCTGATGGCAGCCAAAAGCGTCCAGATGGTATCACCCTTCAAGCCTGGACAGACGGCAAGCAGGTGGTGTGGGACTACACATGTGCATCTACATTGGCTGATACCTATCTCCAATACACCAGGGAGGAAGGAGGGGCAGCTGCCACCTTCAGGGAGTCCCAGAAGTCGAGAAAATATGGAGAACTTGCCCATCATTATATGTTTGTTCCCATAGGCTCAGAGACCCTTGGCTCATGGGGAAAGAGTGCATCTAAGTTCCTCAAGGAGCTGGGCAAAAGACTCAACAGGGTAACTAGGGATCCCAGGGCAGCTAGTTTTCTGTTCCAGCGATTCAGCGCTGCTGTTCAGAGGGGTAATGCATGCTGTATTCTGGGCACGCACCCCAGCTCGGAAGAGCTGGATGAGATTTTCGCATTATAATCAGTGACAAACATGTAACAATATGTACTAGGCATGTATCTCTCACACCTCGTGTACTGTATATGGCATCTTTATATCAACAATGTATCTCTTAAATGTTTTGTACCATATTATGTAATAAAATATACCTATTGGTAAAAAAAAAAAAATGGGGTGGTAGGGGAAGTGGAATATTCAAATGGCATCAGGAAGAAATCCAAATTTTCTTCTTTGAAGCCTTTTTATCCACTTCTCCGAGGCTATGGGTCCCACAATTTGTATCATAACAAGCGCAATTTAATTTAGCCTAATTCAACTAAATATATTTTATATAAATTTACAATAATTTAATAATAAACAAACACAATGAAAAATATATTTTTATTCGTTAGATTCAGAATGATTTTTGCGAAATTATTGCATACACAAATTTTCGTTTGCCTTATTCAACAAGAAGACCGTTGCTATTTAAGCCAAAATCGCGAGTTTTACCTATTCGGCACGACATTATATATATATATATATATATATATATATATATATATATAACAAATTTGTTGCCTTATTCAACAGAAGACCGTTGCTTATTGATCAAGTCTTACTATTCGGCACGACATTATTATATATATATATATATATATATATATATATATATATATATATATATATATATATATATATATATAATGTCGTGCCGAATAGGTAAAACTCGCGATTTTGGCTTAAATAGCAACGGTCTTCTTGTTGAATAAGGCAAACGAAAATTTGTGTATGCAATAATTTCGCAAAAATCATTCTGAATCTAACGAATAAAAATATATTTTTCATTGTGTTTGTTTATTATTAAATTATTGTAAATTTATATAAAATATATTTAGTTGAATTAGGCTAAATTAAATTGCGCTTGTTATGATAAGGTTAGGTAAGTTTCCTAAGGTTCTTTTGGTACAAAATCATTAATTTTTATATTAACATAAATTAAAAAATATATTTTTAAATGTATAAGAGAAAATTTTAACAAGAACTTAATTTTAAATGATATCACCTGTTTACTGTGATCTTACTGCTTATTATCAAGGAACTGTAAAAATAAAGAACAGGAAGGAATATAAGGATGAGACTACACCTCGCGGTAACCTTACATGTTTATGATGAGGTAGCTAGGTAGTCAAGGATCTGTCAAACAGTTTATATTCTACCCAAGCTTTAATTAAGACTTTAACTTGTCTAAGGTATCTTAAATTCTTCCCATATTTTATTAATTATAAATGAATCCAATTTGTATATTCCTAAAGCAATATTCATATTGTTTTCAAAACTATTTTTTATGAAACATTATTCTATATTTCTCTCGACCATGGACCTGCTAGTGTAACTTTCTCAGCCTTCTGGAAATCACTTGGATGTTTAAAAATCTCTCACATACATAAACAGAGCATTAGAATCTTGTCCACTTCTAATGCTTATATTTATGTTGTTTTAATCTTAGTTCAAGACTTTTTTCAGTTTGACCGTAATAAACTTAATCACATATTTTACAATGAATCTTGTAGACACACCTGTTGTTCCGCTTCCTTCTGCTTCGACTCACCTGACTTTAGTATAAGCCACTTCTCCGACCATATGCTGTACTCTGTACCATATGCTGTTATTGGGGTCGTTTTTAAGCGTTCCAAGGTATAAAATTGTTGTCTTGAAGTGTAATGAAGTTTTCAGAAGTGATGCTAAACTTGTAGAAGTCGAGAGATCACTTACTCCCAATACATCGTCTTGTTGTATGGTTCAGTTGTGTAGAAGACTATATTTTCCCAAGTTCTGTCTTCTTTTTCTTCTTCCATTTGTTCATGGTCAGCAGCTGTGGTGGAAATCGTTGGTGGCATGTCATCACTGGTGAGATTTCCAGGAATCTTGTCATTGCCTGGAGGTGGTTCTGAACACGTGCAATTATCAGGTTCTGGTTTTGTAATCATGTCTTCAGGTACAGATAAGTTGATGATTTTTTTGGAGTAATCTTGAGTATATCAGCTGAAGGTGGAGAATCAGGGAAGGTAAAACTTGGCATGTTGTTGGGTCAGAAAAGTTCATAGATACATGTAGTTGTTTTGAAGGATCCAGGTTGTGCTACATTTTTCATGTGAACAAACATCATGTAATAGCAAATTTTTGTAGGAGCACCCTTAGGAAGTGAAGAGAGTGAGTTGTTGAGTGGAGACGTCTGTCGTGTTGCCTGCAGAATCTTGGTGGTGTCAGTCTGTAGTTTCGTTATAACAGCATATGTTGAAGAATTAACTGTGGTCTTCTTCAGGTCTTCTTTGATCTCCTTGGATAAGATTTCCTTTCTTACTGGACATTTAGGTGCAAGAATATGGTGATTATTCTTGCAGTTAAGGCAAGCAGGAGCAGTAGTGGTGATGCAGGATTTGTAGTCATGTCCATCATTCCCGCAAGTAGAACCAATTTTCTTGTCCTTGATATGGCATTCCTTGGTGGTGTGGCTGTAGGAATATCAGGTTCAACACACAGAGATATGTTTAAAGCGTTCAGGCTCGATATGGCTAGAGTTAATAGTAAGTTTATTCAGGCATACACAAATACAGTTACATAGATTATCATACATAGCAACATATGTGTAGAGAACCTAGGATAACCCAAAAAAGTCAGATAGAGCTTGGGCAGCCATAGCGATGTCCATAAAGGTTGCCTTAATCATGGAGGCGCGTTGGGTATCTTCGTGATGGTGTCCACCGAGGCCCAGGCATTCTGGTCCTCGATGGATGACTTGAGTTCTTCGTTAAGAGGGCCGTGACGATCCTGTCAAGTCGTTTCACGAACACAGATCGTTTTGCCTTCAAGTAACGAAAGTTGGAGATAACAAAGCCAAGATCGTGAGTCTTGACAGCAGTAGGAGTGAGGACTTTTTCGGCCTCCTCCTCGTCGGTGTAGGCGACTAGGAAGGCGTCTTTGAGTGACATGATGCCGGAGAACTTGACCTACAGGTTGCTTTTTAAGGGCAGTTGCAAGAGCAAGCTTCGAGGGATTGTTTACTATGGAACATGAACTTGTGGGTTTGATCTTCACACGATGTGATATCGTGGAAGAGTAGACTAGAGAATTCCCCTCTCCGACAGGTATCGAAAGAATACTTCTTCGGTGTGAGCAGAGCGACTGTGTCCTGCCAGAGGAGAGGTCAGCAGTGCAAAGACTGTATTGTAAGACGCCTTCAACATTCACCCATTTGACTATATTTACAACAGTGACTTGATATCTGAGGTTAAGAGAACGGGCTGCGCACCAAGTACTGGGCCACTTATGATTTCTAGAGATAATTTACCTTCATCAGGTGTTAGTTGTTCAACACATTCTTCTTACTAATATTTCAGAATGAGTTAATTTATAATGCAAACTGTAACTTTGATTCAATATATCGCTTTCTTTTCACCGCATCGACCGTCTCCCACCAAGGTAGGATGACCTTAAAAAGAAAAAAAAACATTCACCATCATTCACAAATTACCTTGTCAGAAGTTCAGATAGCGCAATTCAAATAGTTCTTTCAACTGTAACATCCCCTGTCCTCTAAAGTGAAGGAACTGTACCGCCTACCGTTTTCCCGAATCATTTTTACATGTTCTTAAAACCACTTATCTCCACCCCAGTCTTACAAACTCACATGCGGTGTTTAAGCCCCTACAACTTAATACCTCCTTCACATCATTCCTCTAACCCTTCTTGGTACGGTCCCAACTCGTTCTCCCTTCCACCTTGAAGTTATACACCCTCTTGGTCATCCTATTAAGCTATAACGTCTCTAAATACCCAAAAGCAACTCAACATCATTACTAATCCCTCGCCGTATGGTATCGTTAATTGGATATGGGGTCCCTTCTCTCTTTGGAGGTTGTCTTGTCTCTCCATGATATGTTACGAGACATACACCAATTCGTGAATATATCCGTATATTATTATTATTATTATTATATGTATCATTATTATTATTAACATTATTAGGATTTTTTTATTAATATTGTTCATGTATGAACAGGATACTGACGTTTATTGTTTCCTCTATCATGTAAGACATGTTATAGGAAACTAGCATTAAGTAGCATTCACAATAATGTTAAGTTAATTGAAACACGTATGACAGTGTAAAATTACCCCAAGTACATTAATTTTTAATTGATCCAAGCATAGTTGAAAACTTTAAACTAACTAAAATGTAATGATTTTGGTGTCTTGGCAGGATCTGGTGTACATGAACCACTGCGTCGAGAATATGATGCCGGCCACCATCCACGACGCTACCAAGTCCGACACTGCCACTCTCCTGCCGGGAATGAAAGAGGTGCCGCCCCTGTTCATCAACCAGGGCACATACTGGTGTGAAGCCTGGTTGCCCAAGGTACCTACGCTCCTTGCCAGTAATAAGGTTTTGGTGACACTGCAAGATAGGCTGGTGTTCATCTTCAACGCCCATATCAAGGAGTCCGTTCCCGGGAGAACTGTAGATGAGACGAAGAGGCTACTACGTGAATCTTTCCGTCAACAATTCCCAAACATTTCCACTTACACCCTGGATGTCATCTCTGTTGAGAAAGTGACAGAGGCAACACCCATACTGGCAAATTACAGCTTTCATCTTCACGTGCCCAGACAAGACCTGCTTCAATTTTTTGCATCCGACATACGTAATTTTAAGCTAAGGATTCAGACCTATAAAGAAAAGTTTATTAATAATGGTTTCTTATCTTCTTCAAATATTGTCTTTCCAACGCTTTGCATAGGCGAGACAAAATCTTTTGGTTCTGAGCAGGAACTAAAATGGCCGACTGTCGAAGTTGGAGACGTTCACCCTGAAAACTACAAGTGTAAAGTAAAGTACAACAAGCTTTCTCCGGGACGGTGCGTGTGGGATTATCTTCATGGAGCACAACTCGAATTTGATCCCACTTTATGTGAGTGGCAGGACCGGTGTCCACGGAGCTCCACTGAAGTCCGAAAAAGGTGTGTAGCTGTGTCAGCGCCGGACAGTTGGACGAATGGGTTCCGAGCCAGCTTCATTACAGGTCAGGAAGAAAGTATACTTGATATGAAGAAAAGCGATTCATCTGTGTACGATGTGATCAAGCAGCTAGTTGAAAACAGAAGAATTTGGCTACCATTTAAAAGATTGCGAAGACTAAGTCCGTTGATCTACATGGGTCCACGCCAGCCTAACCACAATTACCGTAACTGGATTAGTAGCCAGTACTACAAATACAACATATCGTGGGCTACACAACACCCACGCATCCATGAAGACTGCTTGGCACTGAACATGGGAACAAACCAACTCGAAACTTCTGACTGTAACACACATCTTTCATTTCTGACAATTATAGATATTAATGATTTATCGCTGGAGTCAACGAGCAGTGGTTCGTGTCTTACCGGGTGGAACATAACCCGGCTCGAGAGAGACAATGAAATTTGCTTTAAACTTTTTATGAATGAGGGAAATCTCACTTGGCCTGAAGCTAACGATTTTTGTGATGAGAGAGGAGCTCAGTTGCCATCCCCTAACGTAGGGTTCATGGACTTGGTATATCGTAAACACCTTAAAATATATAATGTTACTGACGTCTGGATGGGGGTAAAGTGGATCCACGAAAGACTACTTTACAATGGATCTGTAGACACCATCAACTGGTTGGCAGAGACTGACTACACTAAGAAGTATGGCACACTGACCCAGGCTGGGTGGATCCTCGAGGGTGAAGAAATAACTAAGCAAAACATATTGTGTCAACAAATAGTATTTTCTGATAAACTTATGCGTCTGCAAATTCATGAACCAGAAACTGAAGATTCACAAAAGATGTGCATCGACGTGGACCCTAAACAAATGTTGATAGACAAGTATGATAAGGATATCCGCTGTTATGTCAACGGTGAATACACAACGCACGAGCACAAGGAGGACCAAGAATGCCAGTATGAATTGAAGGTTAATAGACAGGGTTACTACCAGTGTTTGGCCTGGGCACACCCACCGCTCGCGCTCACAACCTCCAACATTTTCCTTCACAGAGATCACGGAACAATTACTTTTGTTGTAATACTTTCGCAGGAGAAAGACTACGATCCAGAGCAACACGATAGCACATTCATGACAACACAGAAGCGTTTGAGATCGACAGAGAGTTGCGCTGATATATTCATGGCCAGCTTGAGCAGTAGACTTGCGAACAGTTTAAGGTTCAGTTCCAGGAACTTTTTTTATCTTCCTGAACTTACAGACAACAAATTGTTGCATAACTTTCATTTAGAATGCGAAATGAAGGAAAATGATTCAAATATAAAAGAAAAACAACTTTTAAAGAGTCTCACTAACACAATTCTCATTGGGAAACATTTCTCAGACTGCACTTTTAGGGATATTCGGAGCACGATCGGCTGTCCTGAAGACACCACATATAACTATGGTAACTATTCTGATAGAAATCTTACGTGGAAAGAGACGCGGGGAAACGCTATTGTAATACCTAACGAACTCTGCATTACACATGAGGGTGAGCCGGTCACAAGAGAATGTTTGGGAGATTTTTTGGAGGGCTACTACTGGGGCGTTGCTGGTAACTGTACAGGAAAACCATCAGAATTAACCAGAAAACTCTGGAAAATCAACAATGACCCAAAGAGCTATCTAAAAAGACCATCTGTCTCCTCTCCTAGCACACTGGCAGAACTTACTACTAATAGTTCATGGCTACAGCCCATTGACATACATTTTATAGCTAAAACTTTTGAATCGTTTTCTAAAGATGAAAGCGCTAGACTTGATTTGGATGATATAGTGGAGACCATTAATAATATCATGGGTGCAAATGCTTCAGCCATTCAGCCTGTACAGATGAAACTGAATTCTTCTTGTACTCTCTTAAAAGCTTTCGAAGACTTAACTTTCCAAGTGGAACTTCCAAGTAGAAAAGGTGACCAGAAAAAGAACTCTTCAAGGAAGTTTATCTCGGTTGAGCGTCTGGATTTGGAAGTGAACTCAACGATCGTTGGGTTTAAATCTCGGGAAGAGGAAAAGGGTGAGAGGCGGGTGGAGACGCTCGAGAAGGGTGTCTCGTCATCAGACCTAAAAGACGCTGAGGCCGCCATCATACTCCCTAGCAACCTTACTTATACCATTGCTTCCAGTTTAGCAAGAGAAGCAAGAAACGGTGATTTTGGAGAAGAAAAGGTCCCGTTAACCTTTGCTGTTTATAGAAATGAAAAGCTGTTTAAAGATAATGCGTCTCTCATTAACTATACTGTTAATAGTCACATTATTCAAGCTTCATTCAAAAGGGAAATAGTTAGAGATTTGCAGTACCCAATAAAAATTTACTTTAAACCGTATCTGGATGGTAATGATACTAAGTGCGTCTTCTGGGACTTCAAGAAAAATGAGATGCGAGGAGGATGGTCTGAGAAAGGCTGCAAGACAGGAGGACGTGTAGGTGCCCACCATGTCTGCCTCTGCTACCACCTTACTTCTTTTGCTCAGCTTATAAATTACGATAAGAACAAAGATTTCGAAAATACTCACGCCTTAGCCCTTGACATAATAACAATTATCGGATGCTGCTTGTCCATTATTGGGCTTCTTCTTGTATTTACAACCTTTTTTTTGTTTAAGAAGTGGAGACGATCCTTGAGCAACAAGATTCTGGTTAACCTGTCCTTTTCTGTGTTCTGCAGTGTTGTCATTTTCTTGGCGGGCATCAAACAGACCTGGAACGACATTCTGTGCCGGGGAGTTGCTGTCGGACTCCATTACTTCCTTCTCGCCTCCTTCGCCTGGATGCTGGTGGAGGCTGTTCATCAGTATCTGAAGTTTGTTAAGGTTGTTGGCACATATATTCCCAGATTCCTATGGAAAGCCTCAGTTTGTGCTTGGGGCATCCCTCTTTTGCCTATCTTGTTAGTGCTAGTTTACGACCCAACTTTATACGACAGCAAGGAAGAATATACCAGTGGAAAGATATGTTGGATGTCTGTCGATTGTTTTAAATATTCATTTTTACCTCCTCTGGTGGCGACAATGATAATCAACTTAATCATCTTCAGCATGATAATCCATGGGGCAGTGTGTGGTCGAGCCCGAGTCACCTCTACCATGCCGGAGAGAACCCTGTTCATGAACCAGTTCAGAATGGCAGTTTGTGTATTTTTTCTTCTTGGATTCACCTGGATATTTGGGCTGTTAGCCGTCTCTGAAGCTCGAATTGCGTTTTCTTATCTTTTTTGTATTTTCAACACTTTGCAAGGATTTTTCCTTTTCATATTCCATGTATATCGAGAACGCAGTGCTCGGAAGTACTGGAGAGATTTTCTGTCTGTGTTGACCCAAGACCCCGTATCATCTACACCTGGGAATTCGGTCAACCTTCATCATTCAGGTCAGTTTTGCGAGCATCCGGGAAGCGTCCTTTTTGACAAGTTTGGAGGCATCCTAGTACTGCCTCATGGTTCTGTCAGACCACAGCTGCGTCGCACCACCAGGAGCAGTCTCCTCTCCGCCCGCACCACCTCCACCCTGGTGCACTCCAGAGGAAGCTTCAGCAAGTGACCTAGGTAGAGGATGACAACGTAAGAAAGAAGGAGCACTTCAGCAGGTCTACTGGCCCACGCTAGGCAGGTCCCAGTCACGTTGTAGATGAATGGTTCAAAGAACCGACAAGTTGTTAAATTAGACACATATGCAACACTTGGGTATCTTTATTGAGGAAAATGTTTCGCCACACAGTGGCTTCATCAGTCCAATACAAAGTAGAAAGTTGAAAGGAGAGGAGGAGTTTGAGGTAATCAGTCCCTCGGCCTGGAGTCGATGTGTTCAGTCCATCAATCTTGAAGCAAGTACAGCATAGGGCAAATAGAAGTTGCTTATATACTGTAGATGAATGGTTCACAGAACCGACAAGTTATAAATTAGACACATATGCAACACTTGGGTATCTTTATTGAAGAAACGTTTCGCCACACAGTGGCTTCATCAGTCCAATACAAAGCAGAAAGATGTAGTGGCGAAACGTTTCCTCAATAAAGATACCAAGTGTTGCATATGTGTCTAATGCTTATATACTGTAGACAGGCGAGACGAAGCAGGAAGAGGCGGGGTCATAGTGATACCATCCACTAGTCGAAGTAGGTCTTCGTCCTGAGGTTGGACAAGTGTTGAAGAATCCGTTTGTATCAAGATCTCAAGATGTTGCTGTGTCAGACAGGATGTAGATGGATGGTTCAAAGAACCGACAACTTGTCGGTTCAAAGAACCGATAAATAAGAAAATGAACAAGGTGGAAGAAGGGGTGGTAGCAAAGTTCCTGGTTATATTATCACCGATCGGAGTGCACTTTCAAGAATAACGAAATAAAGCTTTCTCCGGTACGGCTGTAAAACATTAGGACGCGTTTCCATAAGACACCCTGTTCACCCATCAGTAAAATGGGTACCTGGGTGTTAGTCAAGTGGTGTGGGTCGCATCCTGGGGACAAAATTTACCTAATGTGCCCGAAATACTCTGCATAACAAGCGGCTTTCCATATAGTTATATCATTGATGTCAGCCAGGCCTGTATACCTTGTACATGTACTTGTAGAAATAAAGATATTATTTTTATTATTATTATTATTTTATTATTATTATAGTCGCTACAGTTGAATACTATATATATATTTATATATATGTAGTAGATTGGTAGACAGCAACCACCCAGGGAGGTACAACCGTCCTACCAAATGAGTGTGAAACAAGCCTGTAATTGTTTTGCATGATGGTAGGATTGCTGGTGTCTTTTTCTGTCTCATAAACATGCAAGGTTGCAGGTATGTCTTGCTACTTCTACTTACACTTAGGTAACACTACACATGCATGTACAAGCATATATATAATAACCCCTCTGGGTTTTTCTTCTATTTTTCTTCTTAGTTCTTGTTTTTTTTATTTCTGCTTATCTCCATGGGGAAGTGGAGCAGAATTCTTCCTCCGTAAGCTATGCGTGTCGTAAGAAGCGACTAAATGCCGGGAGCAATGGGCTAGTAACCCCTTCTCCTGTATAAATTACTAAAAAGAAGATAAGGAAAAACTTCATAAAATTGGGATGTTTGAATGTGCGTGGATGTAGTGCGGATGATAAGAAAGAGATTATTGCTAATGTTATGAATGAAAAGTTGGATGTCCTAGCCCTAAGCGAAACAAAGGTGAAGGGGGTAGGCGAGTTTCAGTGGGGAGAAATAAATGGGGTTAAGTCAGGAGTATCTGAGAGAGTTAGAGCTAAGGAAGGGGTAGCAATAATGTTGAAGGATCAGTTATGGAGAGAGAAGAGGGAACATAAATGTATAAATTCAAGGATTATGTGGATTAAAATAAGGGTTGGATGTGAAAAGTGGATCATAATAAGTGCGTATGCACCTGGAGAAGAGAGGAGTGTAGAGGAGAGAGAGAGATTTTGGGAGATGTTAAGCGAGTGTGTAGGAACTTTTGAGCCAAGTGAGAGAGTAATCGTGGTAGGAGACCTAAATGCTAAAGTAGGAGAAGCGTTTAGAGAGGGGGTGGTAGGTAAGTTTGGGGTACCAGGTGTAAATGATAATGGGGAGCATTTGATTGAACTTTGTATAGAAAGGGGTTTGGTTATAGGTAACACATATTTTAAGAAAAAGAGGATAAATAAGTATACAAGATATGATGTAGGGCGAAATGACAGTAGTTTGTTGTACTACATATAGGTAGATAAAAGACTGTTGGGTAGACTTCAGGATGTACATGTTTATTGAGGGGCCACAGATATATCAGATCACTTTTTAGTTGTAGCTACAGTGAGAGTAAAAGGTAGATGGGATACAAGGAGAATGGAAATAGCAAGAAAGAGAGAAGTGAAGATTTATAAACTAAAGGAGGAGGCGGTTAGGGTAAGATATAAACAACTGTTGGAGGACAGATGGGCTAGTGAGAGTATAATCAGTGGGGTAGAAGAGGTATGGGGTAAGTTTAAGAATATAGTGCTAGAGTGTTCAGAAGTTTGTGGTTATAGGAAAGTGGGTGCAGGAGGGAAGAAGAGCGATTGGTGAAATGATGATGTAAAGATAGTAAGAGAAAAAAGTTAGCATATGAGAGGTTTTTACAAAGTAGAAGTGATGCAAGGAGGGAGGAGTATATGGAGAGAAAAAGAGAGATTAAGAGAGTGGTAAAGCAGTGTAAAAAGAGAGCAAATGAGGGTGGGTGAGATGTTATCAACAAATTTTGTTGAAAATAAGAAAAAGTTTTGGAGTGAGATTAACAAGTTGAGAAAACCTAGGGAAAGAATGGATTTGTCAGTTAAAAATAAGAGAGGAGAGTTACTAAATGGAGAGTTAGAGGTATCGGGAAGATGGAGGGAATATTTTGAGGAATTGTTAAATGTTGATGAAGATAGGGAAGCTGTGATTTCGTGTATAGGGCAAGGAGGAATAACATCTTATAAGAGTGAGGAAGAACCAGTTGTGAGTGTGGGGGAAGTTCGTGAGGCAGTGAGTAGAATGAAAGGGGGTAAAGCAGCTGGGATTGATGGGATTAAGATAGAAATGTTAAAGGCAGGTGGGGATATAGTTTTAGAGTGGTTAGTGTTTTTATTTAATAAATGTATGGAAGAAGGTAAGGTACCTAGGGATTGGCAGAGAGCATGCATAATTCCTTTGTATAAAGGCAAAGGGGACAAAAGATAGTGTAAAAATTATAGGGGAATAAGTCTGTTGAGTATACCTGGTAAAGTGTATGGTAGAGTTATTATTGAAAGAATTAGGAGTAAGACGGAGAGCAGGATAGCGGATGAACAAGGAGGCTTTAGGAAGGGTAGGGGGTGTGTAGACCAAGTGTTTGCAGTGAAACATATAGGTGAACAATATTTAGATAAGGGTAAAGAGGTGTTTGTGGCATTTATGGATTTGGAAAATGCATATGATAGGGTGGATAGAGGGGCAATGTGGCAGATGTTGCAAATGTATGGAATATTATATATGGAATATATATATTATATATATGCGGTGAAAAGTTTTTACGAGGATAGTGAGGCACAGGTTAGAGTATGTAGGCGAGAGGGAGATTATTTCCCAGTAAAAGTAGGCCTTAGACAGGGATGTGTGATGTCACCGTGGTTGTTTAATATATTTATAGATGGAGTTGTATTTGAAGTGAATGCTCGGGTGTTGGCAAGAGGTGTGGGGTTAAAAGATAAAGAATCTAACACAAAGTGGGAGTTGTCACAGTTGCTCTTAGCTGATGACACTGTGCTTTTGGGGGATTCTGAAGAGAAGTTGCAGAGGTTGGTGGATGAGTTTGGTAGGGTATGTAAAAGAAGAAAATTAAAAGTGAATATAGGAAAGAGCAAGGTGATGAGGATAACAAAAAAATTAGATAATGGAAGATTGGATATCAGATTGGAGGGAGAGAGTATGGAGGAGGTGAATGTGTTCAGATATTTGGGAGTGGATGTGTCAGCAGATGGGTAAATGAAGGATGAGGTGAATCATAGAATTAACGAGGGGAAAAAGGTGAGTGGTGCACTGAGGAGCTTGTGGAGACAGAGAATTTTATCCATGAAAGCAAAGAGGGGAATGTATGAGAGTATAGTTATACCAACACTCTTGTATGGGTGTGAGACATGAGTTGTGAATGTTGCAACAAGGAGAAGGCTGGAGGCAGTGGAGATGTTGTGTCTGAGGGCAATGTGTGGTGTGAATATAATACAGAGAATCCGTAGTTTGGAGATTAGGAGGAGGTGTGGGATTACCAAAACTATTATCCAGAGAGCTGAGGAGGGGTTGTTGAGATGGTTTGGACATATAGAAAGGATGGAGCAAAATAGAATGACTTCGAGAGTGTATAAATCTGTAGTGGAGGGAAGGCGGGGTAGGGGTCGGCCTAGAAAAGGTTGGAGGGAGGGGTAAAGGAGATTTTGTGTGCGAGGGGCTTGGACTTCCAGAAAGCGTGCGTGAGCGTGTTAGATAGGAGCGAATGGAGACAAATGGTTTTTAGGACTTGACGTGCTGTTGGAGTGTAGGCAAGGTAACATTTATGAAGGGTTTCAGGGAAACCGGCAGGCCGGACTTGATTCCTGGAGATAGGAAGTACAGTGCCGGCACTCTGAAGGAGGGGTGTTAATGTTGCAGTTTTGTAGCTGTAATGTAAGCACGCCTCTGGCAAGACAGTGATGGAGTGAATGATGAAAGTTTTTCTTTGTCGGGCCACCCTGCCTTGGTGGGAAACGGCCGATGTGTTAATAAAAAATAATAATATACGTATATATATATATATATATATATATATATATATATATATATATATATATTGTAACCACGAACGAGTGGTATTTAATCAATAACAACACTGCGACTAGCCGGGGGATCGAACCCGTGTTGTTTTAGCCCGCCTCATGGTGAGCGGAAATTCCACGACGCTCTAACCCATAGGACCATACAATCCTACAAGAATCATGCACCCAGCAGAGCTAGGTGTTGTACCATGATCCGAGGACATACGATGGTGTGGGTGCCTCAGAGCTAATTTCATTCTACTCCCCGTTTGGTGTACTAGCCTCCACAAGCAGTATATATCGTACTGTAACCACGAACGAGTGGTATTTAATCAATAACAACACTGCTGCGATATATATATATATATATATATATATATATATATATATATATATATATATATATATATATATATATATATATATATATATATATATTATATATATATATATATATATATATATATATATATATATATATGCAAAAAGATCACAATAAACAGGTGATATCAAAATATGCAAGACAACCACTATGAAAAATAGAATTCAGCCTTTGTGACTACTCACATTATCCTTGATAATGTGAGTAGTCACGAAAGCGCTGAATCTCTATTTTTCATAGTGGTTGTCTTATATATATATATATATATATATATATATATATATATATATATATATATATATATATATATATATATATATATATATATATATATATATATATATATATATATATATATATATCGCAGTGGAGATGTCATGTCTGAGGTCAATGTGTGGTGTGAATATAATGCAGAGAATTCGGAGTTTGGAAATTAGGAGGAGGTGCGGGATTACCAAAACGATTGTCCAGAGAGCTGAGGAGGGTTGTTGAGGTGGTTTGGACATGTAGAGAGAATGGAACGAGACAGAGTGACTTCGAGAGTGTATAAATCTGTAGTGGAGGGAAGGCGGGGTAGGGGTCGGCCTAGGAAAGGTTGGAGGGAGGGGTAAAGGAAGTTTTGTGTGCGAGGGCTTGGACTTCCAGCAAGCATGTGTGAGCGTATTTGATAGGAGTGAATGGAGGCATATGGTTTTAATACTTGACGTGCTGTTGGAGTGTGAGCAAAGTAACATTTATGAAGGGATTCAGGAAACCGGCAGGCCGGACTTGAGTTCTGGAGATGGGAAGTACAGTGCCGGCACTCTGAAGGAGGGTGTTAATGTTGCAGTTTTATAACTGTAGTGTAAAGCACCCTTCTGGCAAGACAGTGATGGAGTGAATGATGATGAAAGTTTTTCTTTTCGGGCCACCCTGCCTTGGTGGAATCGGCCGATGTGTTAATAAAAAAATATATATATATATATATATATATATATATATATATATATATATATATATATATATATATATATATATATATATATATATATATATATATATGTCGTGCCGATTAGGTAAAACTTGCGATTTTGGCTTAAATAGCATCGCTCACCTTGCCATATAAGACAAGTGAAAATTTGTTTATGCAATAATTTCGCAAAAATCATTCTGAACCTAACGAAAAAAATATATTTCATTGTGTTTGTTTATTATTAAATTATTGTTAACGTATCTAAAATATATTTAGTTGGGTAAGGCTAAATTAAATTGCGCTTGTTGTAATAAGGTTAGGTAGGTTTTCAAAGTTTCTCTTGGTTCAAAATTATAAATTTTTACATTAACATAAATGAAAAAAAATATATCTTTAAACGTATAAGAGAAAATTTTAGAAAGGACTTAATTTTAGATGAGTTCTTGCTAATTGACCAGTTTTACCTAATCGACAGCTAGTTTTCTGTTCCAGCGACTCAGCGCTGCTGTTCAGAGGGGTAATGCATGCTGTATTTTGGGCACGCGCCCCAGCTCGGAAGAGCTGGATGAGATTTTCGCATTATAATCAGTGACAAACATGTAACAATATGTACTAGACATGTATCTCTCACACCTCGTGTACTGTATATGCCATCTTTATATCAACAATGTATCTCTTAAATCTTTTGTACCATATTATGTAATAAAATATACCTATTGGTAAAAAAAAAAAAAAAAAGATGGGGTGGTAGGGGAAGTGGAATATTCAAATGGCATCAGTATATATATATATATATATATATATATATATATATATATATATATATATATATATATATATATATATATATATATATATATATATATATATATATATATATAGTACAAATTAGGTAAAACTGGTCAATTAGCAAGAACTCATCTAAAATTAAGTCCTTTCTAAAATTTTCTCTTATACGTTTAAAGATATATTTTTTTCATTTATGTTAATGTAAGAATTTATAATTTTGTACCAAGAGAAACTTTGAAAACTTACCTAACCTTATTACAACAAGCGCAATTTAATTTAGCCTAATTCCACTAAATATATTTTAGATAAGTTTACAATAATTTAATAATAAACAAACACAATGAAATATATTTTTTTCGTTAGGCTCAGAATGATTTTGCGAAATTATTGCATACATATATATATATATATATATATATATACGTATATATATATATATATATATATATATATATATATATATATATATATATATATATATATAATATATATATTGCATACATATATATATATATATTGCATACATATATATATATATATATATATATATATATATATATATATATATATATATATATATATATATATAATTTTTGCCAGAATCAGGAGTCTATAAAGCGATAGTGTCATTTCCAGCAGGATCTACTGGAGGTTACACTGGAATTCGATCACAACACATCAAAGAGATGGTAAATCCAGTACTCGGCACAGCTGCATTAATTCTTCTCTCTCTGATTTAACAACCTTCGTCAACAACTGTCTGGCTGGGCGGATTCCAGAAGAAATTAAACCTTTCTTTTTCGGAGCCTCATTATATGCTTTGAAGAAGAATGATCGGGGAATCAGACCTATTGCTGTCGGTAACACTCTTCGCCATCTCGTTGCCAAAGCAGCAGTAAGGAATATTTGCGTAGAAGCCGCCAGTTTACTCCAGCTAAACCAACTGGGCTTTGGGGTCTCTCAAGGCAGTGAAGCGGCAGCTCATACAGCAAGGTCCTAAATCAGGGACCTACCAGAAGACAAGGCCGTTGTCAAACTCGACTTTAGAAAATGCCTTTAATATGGTGAAAAGAGATGTAGTCTTGCCAGCTGTTCGGGATCGGTTCCCCAGTCTTTTTCCCTTCATTTCAGGTGGCTACAGCAAACCCTCAATTCTTTTGTTTGGCGAACATGAAATTCCCTCAGCCGAGGGTGTTTAGCAGGGTACCTCACTCGCTCCATTTCTCTTCTGCTTGGCGGTAAGAGAACTAACTTCCAGCTTGCGCAGCGAGCTCAACATCTGGTACCTGGACGATGGCACTCTGGCAGGTACAGAAGAGTCTCTGCTAGAGGACCTACAACTGGTGAAGACACGGGGAGAAGCCTTGGGACTCATCCACAATCCCTCCAAGTGTGAAATCATCACAACCAACCAGGAAATAATCAGAGCTGTGCGAACAATCCTTCCTGAAGCCTCTAGTACCACTCCATCAGGGTCATCAGGCCATCGACACAGTCCTCAAGGACAAACTGAATGACCTGAAGAGAATGGAGGAGATAATAAGGGATCTTGATGCCCATAATGCCCTGTATCTCCTCACAAAATGTTTTACTCTGCTTTACTTGTGGGCTCTGGTGGTCTGGTGGCTAAAGCTCTCGCTTCACACGGCGAGGGCCTGGGTTCGATTCCCAGCAAGGGCAAAAACATTGGGCGTGTTTCTTTACACCTGTTGTCTATGTTCCCCATCAGTAAAATGGGTACCTGGGTGTTAGTCGACTGGTGTGAGTCGCATCCTAGGACACTGACCTAATCTGCCCGAAATGCTCAGCATAACAAGGGACTTTCTATATAGTAGTATGTCACTGATGTCAGCTAGGCCTGTATACCATGTACATGTACTTGTAGTAAATAAAGATATTATTATTATTACTTCCTGAGGGTGCGCACCCTCTTTTGACAACCCAACACTCAACGAATATGACTCACTCCTGAGATCAATCTTTAAGAAGGCAATGGAAGATCAGCAATGGGATCAGGCAACTCTTTCAGTGCGACTGGGAGGTATAGGGGTGCGTAAGGCAACGCAGGTAGCTTTACCTGCATTTCTGTCCTCGTGTTTGGCTTCCAGTGGACTAGTCAAGGAGATTGTCCCCGAACGCTTGAGAGGTGCGGTAGGAGCTAAAGACCCCACGTTCATTGAAGCAGCCATGCTGTGGGACACCCTTGTAGACCCCTCAAGCAGACCACTTCCTCCCAACGAGCACAAACAGTCCCAACAAACAGTTGCCAACACAATGCTCACCAACGCTTCAGGAAAGGACAAAGCTTGTCTCCTATCGGTGAAGACACCACATTCAGGAGTTTTCCTTTTAGCTGTTCCCATTTCCTCCCTGTGCACTCGACTCTACCCACAGGCCATTCAGATTGTTGTTGCTCTTTGCCTAGCTGCCCCCCATACGCACCGAACATAGGTGTATTTGCGGCAGGGCGTCGGCTGATCAATTCGGACTTCATGGTCTCGTGTGTCATACATCAGAAGGGAAGTATGCTAGATATGAGGAGGTCAATGACATCATAAAGAGAAATCTTGTCACAGCCTGTTGCCCATCTGAACGGGAACCCCCAAGTACTGAGGTCTGATGGAAGTCAAAAGCGTCCTGATGGAGTCACTATGCTACCCTGGAAGGATGGTAAGCAGATTGCCTGGGACTACACCTGTGCCGCCACTTTGGTGGACACCTACTTGCCATACTCTGAAGATGAAGGGGGTGGAGCTGCCAGCTACAGAGAGACCCAGAAGATCCTCAAATATGAAGGCCTGCCCCCTTGCTATAACTGCATCCCAGTAGGGTCAGAGACACTTGGAGAATGGGGCAAATGTGCTCTAAAGTTCCTCAAAGAGCTGGGTGAAAAGCTCATCACAGAAACTAAGGATCACAGAGCGGCCAGCTTCCTCTTTTAGACTCAGGGTTGCGATCTAGAGGGAAAATGTCTGCAGCATTCTGGGCACATGGCCCACCGCCGGGGAGCTGGACGAAGTATTTGAGATGTAGGCTCTACTCACTGTATTTTTGTCAATGTATTTTGTCTTTAAATAAAGTCCACATAGAATATAGAATATAGGGGGTGGTAGAAGAAAATATTCAAACAGCTCCAGGGAGAACCTCGAGTTTTCCCTGAAGTAAGTTTATTCTTTTCTCTGAGGCTGAGGGTCCCCAGTCCAGTTCCAGAAGTTCCAAGATCCTCTGTAAATAATTAATACCTTATTGAAGAGACGACAAAACTGCACATGGAATATATTTTTGATAATGACAGAGTAATGTCTAGTCTGTAGTCATAAATGGACACCCTGCTAAACTTTCTTATCTCTCAAAAATATTCTCAAGGAATTCACTATTCCTTGATGTAATCCAAGGGCACACAACCATAATTTATCTATCCAACCAGACTCTTTGGGCAGATGCTGGTTTAACTCAAGATGGCAGGGAGACAGACCCAAGCTCCTTGGAGTGGAACCATGACACTTAAGGCAATCCAGAGCATTCATATATGCATCCAGTTTAGTTATGCACAATAGCCTCAATTATAAATGAACAGAGTTTCAATAATCCACTACTTCCATTATATAATGAATGTTTATCATGTTTTATTATTGCCGATTCTAAAATATTTCTTTCCAGCGATGAAGTACGTGGAACTAGGACTTTGACTTCCAACCAATTAGCATGATTGTTGTAAACTCGTTTGTGGTTGAATATTGCATTTGATTCTTTAATTGTTCTTATTGAATACTGATGTTGTGTTATTCTAATATCTAGACTTTTGCCAGTCTGTCCCACATAAGATAAGTTGCAGCCATGGCACCCAATCCTTTAAACACCACCAACACAGTGTTGCGGGGAATTCTTGATCAACATACTCTTAACAGTCCGTGAATTCTTAAAAACAACTTATATATTGAATATCTTTAGGGCATTTGGCAGGATTGATAAATTCTCATTGTATGGCAGGCCAAGCACATTCTTGGTCTGAGGAGTTATGCCCGATTTTCCAGTGAGACCTATTATTAGCTCAGTGGGGTCGGCAACTTATGCCTTGTCAAAATGGTTGGTAAAAATGTTAACTCCCATGCTTGGCAACATCTTGGAAGCCCACCTAAAAAGCAAGGTTGACCTCATTGAAAATTGCAAAATGTTAACAAGTCTAACGATTTTACTCTAGTAAGTTTTAACGTCACAGCATTGTTCACCCGAGCGTCTTCCTGATTTATTATCTTATTTGGAAGAAGAATTAGATGAGTTCTCAATGCCATTCGATAAGAACATTATTACTGAATTGATTAAGTTGTGTGTAGTTGATTGCAAGTTTGAGTTTGAAGGGAACTATTACGCTCAAAGGCACGGAATGGCTATGGAAAATCCATTTTCTCCCCTATTAAGCAATCTATAAATGGAATTCTTAGAAACTAAACTGTTGAAAAATATCCTGCCCCGTGAAGCTAAATGATTCAGAGATGTGGATGTCATCTTGTGTCGTTGGCTGAATTATTTTGACCTGAGCACATTTTTACCGAGACTTAATTCTCTTGTTCCCTCTCTTAAATTCACCGTAAACAGAAGTGGACTTTAAACTTTCATTCTTAGATGTTCTGATCCACAGGGTGGATAGAATGTTTAAGTTTACAGTATATAAGGCCACTAACATGTGTTCATATATCCACTACTACTCCAACCTTGCAACAAGAATAAAATGAAGTGTCTTGTGTGTGTGTGTGTGTACTCACCTAGTTGTACTCATCTAGTTGTGGTTGCAGGGGTCGAGTCATAGCTCCTGGCCCCGCCTCTTCACTGGCCGCTACTGGGTCACTCTCCCTGCGCCATGAGCTTTATCATACCTCTTCTTAAAGCTATGAATGTGTGTGTGTGTGTGTATATACTCACCTAGTTGTGGGTGCAGGGGTCGATTCATAGCTCCTGGCCCTGGCCATACAATGTGTGTGTGTGTGTCTGTCTTTTGAGTTGGGGAGGGTCACTTTATGTACGCTAGGGTACACAACTCTTCTAGATTTTTAGAATTATCTCTCTGTTCCTAACTAATTATAGCACTTACTATTATAATACTGGTGCACGTGATATATTTTTTAAACACTCATAGTACACTTAGCATTGTCCATGTAGTTGAAAATTAGTCACTGTTCATAATACGCTAGGCTCCACCACTCTTTAAGTATATTACAATTATCTCTCACTTTATTCCTCATTAATTATGTGTCAACAATTATTATATAATTTACTGATGCACATGAGATCTTTTAAAAACACCTATAGATACACTCAGCACTACCCATGTTTTTGAAAGTTAGTCACTGTTTATATTATGCTAGGCTGCTGCTCCACTTTCCTGAAGCCTTTTTAAATTTTCTTTCGCTCTATTCCTAATTATATATAATAACGATTATTATTATATTGCTTACTAGAGCACGTGAGATCCTTTAAAGAGACCCAGACATACATCTTAATAACTTACTAATATTCTGTCAGGGTTATCCCTACTTACCTCCTGACACTCAAAGGCAGGAGAGTGATCCCGTACAACCAGCTGGGCGAGACACAAAGGAAGACACCGACCAGATTGCTTCCACATATAGATGAGAATTCGGCGTCTGCAGTCACAACCTTGTTGAAATCCTCGTGTTGGCCTCTGGCTATGCCGTACGATGTCTATATCACTTATTTTATTATGCTCTTCTCATCATATATTCCAGTTTTGTCACCGACACAATCTCATCAATACTCTGGTATTAACTGTATTCACATTATTATTATAATCAAATAGAAGCGCTAAACCACAGGGGTTATACAGCGACTGTATTCACAGCTCACTTCTAGCAACACCAACTGCTGGAGATTATGACTATTTTTGTTTTATCATTCTTTCTTCTTCGAGTCAATCATTAATCACCTTATCACTGCACTTCGGCCATCACTGACCGGATATTTACACTTTTTTATTTAGGTCACAACCTTGACCTGTTGTTAATTGATTGTTGTATCACTTTTGTCAACATTGCCTCCAGCACCGTTGATCAGCTGCTCGCTGCCCCTCACCTTCCAGGAAAAAACACCAACATTCAAATTCAAATTGTAAATTATTTGACCTTATCACATTTTTCATGCTCTGGAAACCTTGTTAAACTCTTGTAGGTATATTCAATGACTCTATGACATACAGTAACCACTGACACTATCCTAGGAAAGCAACTAAAACACCAAATGCCTGGAGCACTGATTTAACAACACTCACTGACTCGCACGTACGTGTGTGTGTGAGCAACACAATAGGAAGACATTAATAAATATGCATAATCACTTTAAAGTATAATATATATATATATATATATATATATATATATATATATATATATATATATATATATATATATATATATATATATATATATATATATATATACTTTAAAGTGATTAAATTGCATATTTATTCACTTTATTCCTCATTAATATATATATATATATATATATATATATATATATATATATATATATATATATATATATATATATATATATATATTAATGAGGAATAAAGTGAGAGATAATTGTAATATACTTAAAGAGTGTTGGAGCCTAGCGTATTATGAACAGTGACTAATTTTCAACTACATGGACAATGCTAAGTGTACTATGAGTGTTAAAAACTATATCATGTGCACCAGTATCATATTACCTGGAGTTTACCTGGAGAGAGTTATAGGGGTCAACGCCCCTGCGGCCCGGTCTGTGACCAGGCCTCATGTTGGATCAGAGCCTGATCAACCAGGCTGTTACTGCTGGCCGCACGCAGTCCAACGTACGAACCACAGCCTGGCTGGTCAGGCACCGACTTTAGGTGCCTGTCCAGTGCCCGCTTGAAGACAGCCAGGGGTCTATTGGTAATCCCCCTTATGTATGCTGGGAGGCAGTTGAACAGTCTTGGGCCCCTGACACTTATTGTGTTGTCTCTCAACGTGCTAGTGGAACCCCTGATTTTCATTGGGGGGATGTTACATCGTCTGCCGAGTCTTTTGCTTTCGTAGGGAGTGACTCTCGTGTGCAAGTTTGGTACTAATTCCTCTAGGATTTTCCAAGTGAATATAATAATGTATCTCTTCCGCCTGCGTTCCAGGGAGTACAGGTTTAGGAACTTCAAGCGTTCCCAGTAATTGAGGTGGTTTATTGTAGTTATGCGTGCCGTGAAGGTTCTCTGTACATTTTCTAGTTCAGCAATTTCACCTGCCTTGAAAGGTGCAGTTAGTGTGCAGCAATATACCAGCCTAGATAGAACAAGCGACCTGAAAAGTGTCAACATGGGCTTGGCATCCCTGGTTTTGAAGGTTCTCATTATCCATCCTGTCATTTTTCTGGCAGATGCGATTGCTACAGTGTTATGGTCCTTGAAGGTGAGATCCTCTATCATGATCACTCTCAGGTCTTTGACATTAGTTTTTCGCTCTATTGTGTGGTTGGGATTTGTTTTATACTCCGATGAGATTTTATTTTCCTCACGTTTTCCATATCGGAGTAATTGAAATTTCTCATCATTGAACTTCATATTGTTTTCTGCAACCCATTTATAGATTTGGTTGATGTCTGCTTGGAGTCTTGCAGTGTCTTCAATGGTGGACACTGTCATGCAGATTCGCGTGTCATCTGCAAAGGAAGACACGGCACTGTGGCTGATATCCCTGTCTATGTCCGATATAAGGATGAGGAACAGGATGGGAGCGAGTACTGTGCCTTGTGGAACAGAGCTTTTCACCGTAGCCGTCTCAGACTTTACTCTGTTGACTACTACTCTTTGTGTTCTACTTGTTAGGAAATTATAGATCCATCTACCAACTTTTCCTGTTATTCCTTTATCACGCATTTTGTGTGCTATTACACCATGGTCACACTTATCAAAGGCTTTTGCAAAGTCTGTGTATATAACATCTGCATTCTGTTTGTCTTCTAGAGCATCCAGGACCTTGTCGTAGTGGTCCAGTAGTTGGGACAGACAGGAGCGACCTGCTCTAAACCCATGCTGCCCTGGGTTGTGTAATTGATGGTTATCTAGATGAGTTTCGATCTTGCTTCTTAGAACCCTTTCAAAGATTTTTATGATATGGGACGTTAGCGCTATTGGTCTGTAGTTCTTTGCTATTGCTTTACTGCCGCCTTTGTGGAGTGGGGCTATGTCTGTTGTTTTTAGTAACTGCGGGATGACACCAGTGTCCATGCTCCCTCTCCATAGGATGTTAAAAGCACGTGATATGGGCTTCTTGCAGTTCTTGATGAACACTGAGTTCCATGAGTCAGGGCCTGGAGCGGAGTGCATGGGCATGTCATTTATCGCCTTTTCGAAGTCATGTGGCGTCAGGGTAATGTCAGATAGGCTTGCGTTTACCAGGTTCTGTGGCACTCTCATAAAAAATTCATTTAGGTCTTCAACTTTCAGTCTGGTTAACGGCTCGCTAAAAACTGAGTCATACTGGGACTTTACTAACTCACTCATTTCCTTGCTGTCATCTGTGTAGGACCCATCTCGTTTTAGTAGGGGCCCAATACTGGATGTTGTTCTCGACTTTGTTTTGGCATAAGAAAAGAAATACTTTGGGTTTCTTTCAATTTCATTTATGGCTTTTAGTTCTTCCCGCGTTTCTTGAGTCCTGTAAGATTCCTTTAGTTTTAATTCGATGTTTGCTATTTCTCTGACCAGTGCCTCCCTACGTATTTCAGATATATTGGCCTCTTGTAGCCGCTCTGTTATTCTTTGCCTTCGCCTGTATAATGAGCGCCTCTCTCTTTCTAGTTTACATCTTCTCCTTTTCCTTAAGGGAATTTGCCTTGAGCAAACATCAAGTGCCACAGAGTTAATTTGTTCTAGACATAGGTTAGGATCCGTGATGCTTAGGCTATCTTCCCAGTTTATATATATGTATATATATATGAAAAAGTGCCATAGTAAAAATAGGAACTTAAACCTGGGCACTTTCATGTGCTTACACACCTTCAGAGGAAAAGAAAGAAGAGGCAAGAGAAGGACATTTTTTAAATGTGACATCTCACTTAAAGAAGGTGACAACAGGTCACGTACAAATCTAACCCACACATACATTTGTCCAACATCAAGTTAATTTGCTCACCTGGCAAAGAAGACCCTCTGTATTTTTGTAAAAAATAATTTTACCTTTAAGATTATGAACAATATTCTGTACTATAAAACTGTCATGTTGATGCATTCCAGATATCAAATTTGAAATATGATGTACATCATGCTTCATAAGAAATGATTCCATAATATTTAGTTGAACTGTAGAATTACAGGGAAGTAATTCTTTGGCATTAGTCCAATCAACATAATGGCCTGTATCCCTTAAATGAATGAACAAAGCATTGGATTCTTGTCCATTAGATATTGCATGGTTGATTTTGTATTAATATTGATAAAATTACCGACAATATGTTAAGTAAAAGGACACAAATGCAACTAATGTGACATTTTTATTGTGGCAACGTTTCGCTCTCCAGGAGCGGCTTGACAAAGCTCCTGGAGACCGAGACGTTGCCACAATAAAAATGTCACATTAGTTGCATTTGTAATAATAATAGTTTATTGTGACATGATACAAAGATGTACAATGGGTTATAAGAATGGGGTGTACATGCCAAAAGCCCCTAATATGCAGAGCATTGTGGGCAAACTTGAAATTAACTTACAACTAAATGGTAAAAATTATAGTAAACAATTTACAATATAAGTATAGTTGAGCATTTAAGCTATGAAATTTGAACATAACAATTTTGAAACATAATAGTTTTACAATTTTGAAGCATTACAGTTTTATAATATATCAACATAATAATTTATTATTTGTAGTAATGCAATTTATTAAATCAGATCAAAAAAAATCAAATAAATTATTTGTGTTGCAATAACAGATTATATGGTCATTAGATGAGTTACAAGCAGTACAAGAGTACATGAGAATGGATTTCTTTATTTGGTAATGCTGTAGAAACAAAGTTAGATTAGGTTGCATTAATTATAACAGGTTTATACATTTATGAGATATAAGTTTCAACATTTACACTAGATTAAGTTTGAGAAATTATTGTTCTTTGAGCAATTATGTAAGGGGTTTTGAGGCTAGGGGAGTAACACAGTGAATAATGTTATTTTGAGGTAGTGGAAAGTGATTTATTAACTTTGTTCATGAATGGTATACAATACCAACAAGATGAAAATTAGACACATGTGCGACATCTGGGTATCTTTATTGTAGACGTTTCGCCATCCAGTACTTCTACAACTACCACTAACCCATCCCTTGGGTATGATCTACTTCCACTGGGGAATCCCGCCTACCAGTGACTATGTCCTCGTCTGCTACCCGTCCCTATCAGCTGACGCCTATTTAAGCGCCAACCTCCTTGCCTGGTCTTCAGAGGCTCTCTCACTCGTCATTGGGACCCTTCATGAGATTATTTTAGACTCTCCCTGCGATCCCCGTTGGGGAGGGGAACACTGCTATTCACCCAATGGCTTCTGCAAACCGTGTGAAGATCAAACCACTGCATGGGACCATCAATGATTCATCTAAGCTAGCACTGGCAGCTGCCGTCAGCGGCAGTCTGCATGTTAAATTCACGGCTATACTGACACTCCAAGAGGCCTTCATTGTCATCTGTACCGATGACTCTGAGGCTGAGAAACTACTTACCAACGATGCTACCACTTTGCTACAAGACCGAGGATTCCAAGTTTGGACTTCCCCAGCTCTGAAGGCCAAGAGGACTGTGTTTCTCAAACGCCTTGCCTCACTTATTACAGCTCAAGATACTGATGAATTCAAGTCATCAATCCAACACCAGAACCCTTGGGCAAAGGTGGACTTTGTTCATAAAATACCTAATGCGTCCTCCATGCTGAAGGTCACCTTCAGTGACGTCACCATGGCAGACAAAGCTCTCACTGACGGACTTGCTATCCACTACTTCTACATCAACCCAGCATTCATCGAAGCAGAAAGATACGAGTACATCCCACAGTGTTACAACTGCTACTCATACTCCCACACCACCAAAGACTGTCCCACAAAGGACAAGAAATTCTGTGCTACATGTGGCAAAGAAGGACACGACTACAAATCCTGCACCACCACCACCTCACTCAAGTGTTTAAACTGCAAGACTGATCACCATACCCTCGCTGCCAAGTGTCCTACTAGACGTGATATCCTCAAGAAACACCTTGACCAACAAACAAAACCTACTGCTCAAGCAACAACATATGCTGCCATCACTAAGCTACAAGCAGACATCACCAAGATTCTCCAGGCCACTCAGGCTGCCTCCACCATCCCTGCACCAACACCACCTCTGCCCACGAGCGACTCCACCAAAATACTCTACTGCATTATGTACGCACATGTACACAATGTTGCTGCACCTGGATCATTTAATACTACCATCAATGAACTGTTCAAACTCAACAACATGCCCAGCTTTACATTCCCAGCATCTCCACCATCATCTGACATCATAAAGTCCACTACAAACATTGTCACCATCGAGAATGTTCCACCATCAACTCCACCACCACCTCCAGCCACTGAGACTACACCACCACCACCTCCCGCAACTGAGACGGACCAATCAGAAACCACCCAAGCAGCGCACGTCACTGCCACCGCTGCTGCTCCATCCACCACCAAATCAACTGCTCCAGCCTCCCCCGCCAACCACACCACCACCAAAACAGCTGCTCCATCCAACCCAACTTCTCCAGCCACCACCAAACCACATAGAACATCCAAATACTACCAGTACATGCAATACGACAATGTCAAATTTTATACTACCAAACAATTCGACGATACAATGTCATTCATAATCCTAGCTGACCGACTTCTAGAGGGAAATGTTAAGTTCACCTGCCTCAATAATACAACTACTACCGTACAAGAAATAGCCCAAGTCCTTCGTGAGAACTTTACATCAAAACCCCTCAGTGTTTGTTGCATAACTCAACTCTCAAGAACTCAATTCAACACACTTTGCTCTGGCTCTGCTGAGTAACCACCAGTATCACGATTAAGTTCCCCAGCACTTTGCTATTTAGCTAAAGCTGGGGTGTGGCTCCAATCGACCCTAATACAGCTGCCTTCTGGGCCTGTCCCACTGCCGCCTGTCAACCTCCTGCAGAACAATCTACACCCGCCTCATCAGCTGCTACAACTCTCCCCAGCATCACACACACCTATCAACAACGCCTGCAGTTTATCTGCACATGTCGCCCAGAGTTGACGTGCCACTCACCTGTATATTCCCACCTCCTACCCTTCCCAACCTTTTTCCATATTTCTATCCTTACCCATCCTTCTTCCATACCAGCTTACCGACGCTCAGGTCAAATCAAGCTCAAGCTCAAGGTCTTCAGAATCTCTACAACTACGGTGCTGTTAACACCAATTCCAAGGCCGAGGGACTGATTACCTCATCTTTTGTATATAGTTCTACTGTCTCCAAGTTATGTCCTAGAATCTGTATTGATAAAGCCACTGGATGGCGAAACGTCTACAATAAAGATACCCAGATGTCGCACATATGTCTGATTTATTAACTTTGTAGGTAATGTTAAGTATTGTGTATTTAGTTTTGGGTGAGTAGGTGGTTTTTTAGCAGAGTTTTGAATTGATGTATAGACAGGATTTCTTTGGTAATCATAGGTAATGAATTCCCAATTTTTGGGCCTTTAATGTGCATTGCGTTTTTGCATAGTGTGAGGTGGATGCAGGGAACATGGAAGAGTGATCTGTGCCTTGTGTTATGTTCATGTGTCCTGTTAAGGTTGGTAAGGAGAATTTTGAGTGGTGGGTTAATATTTGAGTTTAGTGTTCTATATATGTAATAGGCACTGTAAAAAGTATGGATGTCTTGTATGGTAAGTTTGGACTTTTGAATATTGGTGGAGTATGTTGTCTGTAGTGGGAATTTGTTATCATTCTGACTGCAGCCTTTTGTTGTGCTATTAATGGTCTGAGATGATTTTTTGTTGTTGAGCCCCATGCGCAGATTCCATAGGTGAGATAGGGGTAAATGAGTGAGTGATACAGGGAAAGGAGAGCTAGTTGTGGAACATAGTACCTTATCTTGGATAGTATTCCTACGGTCTTGGAGACTTTCTTGGAAATTTGTTGTATATGTGTCTGAAATTTGAGGCCACTGTCAAAGTGGATTCCTAAGAATTTTCCCTCTGTGAGTTTTATGACAAGTTATCCGTTTATCATTATGTTAAGTGGAACATTTGTAGCTCTGTTCCCAAACTGAATGAAATAGGTTTTATCAACATTGAGAGTAAGCTTGTTAGTCATCATCCAGGTAGATATTTTCTGTAATTCAGCATTTACAGTGTTGGCTAGTATGACTGGGCATGGGTGAGAGAAGACGTATGTAGTGTCATCTGCAAATAGTATGGGTTTTACTTAACATACTTGATTTTGTGTGGTAGCTGAAAAAAAGGTACGGTAGATTGTTAACCTAATATTACGTGTAAACAAATATTTAATACATATTTTCATTATTCTTATCTTATAGATGACATAAAATCATTGAAATTATTAAAAATTACTTAACTGTGCTATGTACTTTAAGAATTGATTTCCTGTGTGTCTGAAATAATTAATGTAAGGACTACAATTTATAGTTTAAAGAAATTCTAGTAATACAATAGGTTATTATCATTCAATGTAATTGTCGATTATGTATTAGGACTATATGCAGGCTGTATCAATATTAGCTCAAGTACATATTTCTTATATGTATCATAATTACATATGAATTCCTTATAATTTGTTAAAATTAACAGAAATAAACTAAGTTGTCTGAGGCTATTAAGTTGACGAGGCTACTGTGAACGTTTTCACACCTATCAAATTAATTTTTAGATTTATATTATTTCACTGTTTTATGAGAGTGTTGTCGTTAAATTGAGCTTCATGTAACATACGAGATGACTCTTCCAGTCAGAGAGGGTGTTTGGCTACTGTGTTTGTTAAAAAAAAATCGTAATGTAGAAGAATGAGAAGTTGGCACAATAGCGCTACTGTGGAGCACTCCTTCCGTGGCCTAGGATAATCTACTATAAATACTACTAGTTCAAAACTCTTGCCTGATCGATATATTCTTACTCCAGTAAGTCTTTACCAAAGAAAGAAACTGAGTGATAAAGATAAAGTGTTACATACTTGTCTTGTTAGTCACATTTATTTATCATATAGGCTCAAATATTTTTTGTAAATACTATTTGTTCTTGACTTGTTATCAGTGCATTTTTTCGACGAAACAAACTGGACTTGTGGAGGAATGAATCTCATACAATTTTCCTCAAGAATCTCTAAAATATTTGTAAATTTTGAATCTCTGTTGCATTTTTTTACAAAGAATTATGAAACTATTTTTAAAATATATATATTTTTCACCAATTCTAAGTGTTTTAATTCGAAGACTCCAACTAGATGTGTTTCGGCCTCTGCATGATCTGAGAAGTATATCCCCTATATACCATAATCCTAAACCCCGGTATTTCAATGATCCTAGAGAGGTATCCCCAGTATCCCATAACCCTGGACCTCCAATTGCTCAATGATCAGAGAAAGGTATACAATGTAACCCATAACTTCAGACCCCCGTATCTGAATGATCCGAGAGAGATCCTCCATTTCCAGTAACCCAGAACCCAAATACTTCCAAGAGAGGTATAACCCATATCTCGTATTTCCAGACATCCAGTACATGAATGATTCGGGAAAGGTATCCCCCGTATCTTATAACTCCAGCCCACCGATATCTCAATTACTCAAAAGGTATCCACCGTATTCATTACCTAGATTCCCAGTACCTTAATGATCCGAGAGATGTGTTTCCTGTAATTCCATAAACCCAAACCACCAAAACCTCAGTAATCTGAGAGAGGTATCCTCGTATTACAATTTATTACCCGCGTTATTTCAAGGTTAGTTAGTTTGATATCTTTATTATGCACCCCATACCCATCCTGTGGGCGGTAGTCAAAAGATTACAGAGGTACATAATGGGTCCAGGGACTGGACCTCAAAGTTTGATAGCTGAGCAAGTTACAAAGGTAATGAACTCAGATGGTCACAATCATGACAAGTTACAAAGGTATTTGCAGATTACAGAGGTATATATAGGGTCCAGAGACTGGGCCCCAAAGTTTTCATAGCTGAACAAGGTACAATGGTAATTAATTCACTAGTTACAAGGTAATGAATCATGTAAGTAAATTTACTTACGTCTGTACATGGTTGCACTCATGAACAAATTATAAAGCAATGAGCAATCTATTAGTCTACACCCAGCCACAACTGTAATGAGTTATTGGTGCAAATTTTAATTGTTGGGTCACACACACACACATATACATATACACATACATATATACACACACATACATGTATATACATACACACATACACATACACACATATACATACACACACACACACGCGTGTCAATGCTTTATTTACAGGGAGCAAAGTCAGGGTATTTTTCCAGAATGGTCTGTAATATACCACTGTGGATAAAATACTTTGACATATCTTGAACATTTCTGAATGAATAGTCTCTGAATTCATTAATTTTATCGCACTCCAGTACATAATGACGCAGGGTGTGACAATAATCCAACGGGCAAAGTTTACATCTTGTTTGGTCTACATCTGGTGGTGGTGATTTAACCTGCCAAAGATACTTGTAACCCAGCCAGAGGCGGGCGGTAGTGACATCCAAGAGTCTGCTTATTTTGTTGGATGCACCATAGACATGTGGCTCCTCCTGCATGATAGAATGATGATAGATGGACTGACTGGTGTCAAACTCCCTGAGTCTTAAGTCAATAAAATTCAGTTGAAGTTCTTTTCGTATTATTGTTCTCAAACTGCTAACTGACAAGCCAAGATTGTAATCTATCCCCTCTTTGAAAGCATAAAACTTAGCCAATTTATCAGTTCTATCATGCATCTGAAGACCAGTGTGAGATGGAATCCACAGCATGTGCACTCTGACTCTACTATCCAGAATCCTACCATACCTGTGCCTGGCTTCTGACACGAGCATGCTACAAGTTATACTTGATGAGTTGAGAGCATTTATGGATGACAGAGAATCGGTTACAATTAGAGAGTTAACCTTAGATACATGGACGCATTTGAGTGCAAGGAGTATGGCAAACAGTTCTGTCTGAAGGGTAGAGGCCCAGTTATTGATGCGTGCTCCAATTTCTTTAAGAGAGCCATCACTCTGTATGACAACAGCAGCACTACCAGCTGCACCAGTGGATTGGTGAACAGAACCATCAACGTAAATAATTTGTGAGAGAGTGTGCTGTTTGGCTAAATTATCAATACAGTTTAAGGCATCATGTTAGGCTTCAAGGCGAAGCTTTGGTTGTGATTTAAGAAGTAGTTTGGGGGGAAATGGAGGGATGGTAGTTTGGAATGGGGTAATATTCCATGGAGCGGAGAAGTGCCGCTGTTGCCTTACTTGCCACAGATCATGTATCTGATTCATGCGGAGGTCGGTTCCAGTTTTTTCGATCCATCTGGAGGGATGTTCACCAGTGCTGAGGAAAGTTTGGAGGGCTTCTGTGCATGGGTTTGAATGGGCTTGCCTGAGCATATTAACCCCAATTAGGATATTTCTTTCAGTAACACGATCTCTGATGCTTGGAATATCAAGTTCTTTCTGCATATTTAAAATTTTGGCAGTACGAGGGCATCCTAAAATGATCCTCATTGCTTCGTTCTGCAGTTTTTCCAACCCTCCAAGCTTCCAGTCAGACACAAGAGCAAGTAGTGGGGCAGCATAATCAACTATTTCAAGGGAAACTGTATTCTGATTGCTAAAAGCTTCCCTGTATTCCGGTCGTAATAGGCAAGTCAATATGCAACTTATTATAAGTAAGTAAGTAAGTTTATTCAGGTATACACAAATACAGTTACATAGATCATCATACATAGCAGCATATGTGTAGAAAACCTAGGATAACCCAAAAAAGTCAGACAGTGACTTATTTCCATTGGGGTCCATTTGATACCTTAATATTATACACTGTAGTAGATACTAGTTATTATACTATAATTAAAAGGAATAAGGTAAAAAGAGTTATTTACATGTACATGTATGGTAACTAAAAAAATTAAAAATCATTCTCCTCCCTTTGTCGCTACATTCATTAGGTACCTTTTGGTTCTCTTCTTGAACTGGCTCATGCTATGACTGGCTTTGACATGTGCAGGCAGTCTATTCCATTCCTTTATTGCTGTACAATAAAAGGTGTTTTATTGTATAGTATAGTTTTACCACGGAAAAAGCTGATCCCAAAACATTCTTATGATATTTATCAGTTCTAACTTCTCAAAATGTCCTGGAAGGTGAATACTCAAATACCAACGAATAATTAAAAAACATTTAATGTTTAAGGTGAAATGGTATTTTTGTACATCAAATAACTCAATAATATTGAAAAAGCAGTGATTACTCTAGTTATTAAGAAATCTGGCTTCAGTATATTTACAGTACCTTATTTACAGTTAACGAACAATTATGACATGATATCACCGTGATATAAACATAAAGATAGGAATATAAGCTAGAAGTAATCTACACATCAACGACGCACTTAACTCTCCCCATAACACTGACCCATAATCGAATCGAATCGAGGACTCACAGGTAAGGACCCACTAGGGGCGAGGGGAAAGTGGGGACAGATGAGAAGAATAGCTGGTGAGAGGAAGGTCTTGAGTCGAAGAAAAAGAGTCAGGACTAAACCCAACCGCTAGGCATTGTAAAGCTGAGGGACGACGACGTACAAGCACTAGAAAAACGGAACACTGGCTGGCTGCATCTTGCTTGGTGGGCTAAAGTCAATCTTGATGGTGATTGGTTGCTGAGAGGCGGCAGGAAGACGAGTAGACTGGGAGGATGGCTTCTGTATGATGATTGGTCGGTGGAGAGAAGAATTTAATTGGAGTTGTGACGATGTTTCACAGGTTCAAAGTTTGTGACAATTTCGGTTCCATTTTAAAGTCTTGAAGCGGGACATAGGAAGGATGTTGAGCCTGGGTTTCCTGTGGCAACCAGCTTTGCCTTCTGCTTGTCGTAGGCTAGAAAGGAGTGTTGATAATTTCATTTTGATAGTGGGGCAACAGGAGAACTTCACAGTCTTGTTCTCAAGCTGCTGTATTAGTTGGGGTAAGGACATTTCTTGATCATAACGTGCTGTAGTGAAGAATTTAAGTCCAGACTTCTGGGACCATGGGCTGTATGGTATAGGATCATCAGGCGGAATTGTATCCATCCGTGAAGCATAAGGTGGTGTAGGTGGTGATGGTTTGGTCTTCTTTGCAGGAGGAGATAATATGGAATTTGATGTCTCTGATTGGTCAACGGCAAGTGAGACAGCTGGAGGCCTGGAGGTCTCTGGTTGTTTGGTTCTTGAGATGTGTGGAGATAACAGAGGCATCTCATTGGTTGTAGTCGGAGTGACTTCACTAGTAGATGGTGTTGGTGGTGGAGCAGCTTGGGAGTGATTTTCAGGTGGAGAAACGACAACAGGATACTGGTTGGTGTTGAGAATCACAGAAGATGGCGGAGAAGCTGGGAATTTGAACTCTGGCATGTTATTTAACTTGAAGAGTTCATTAATGGATGTGTTGAAAGTCCCAGGAACAGCAACATTATGCATGTGAGCATAAACCATACAATAGTAGATTGTAGTTGGGTCACAGTCAGGTGCGATGTTGGTAGTGGTAGGTTGAGTAGAAGCTTGGAGAATTTTTGTTGTGGTAGCCTGCAGTTTCGTAATAGCAGCATAGGTGGGTGATTTTGAAGAGGATTTTTTCTGAACTGCTTCTAGGGTCTTCTTCATAATGTCTTTGCGAGTGGGACATTTTGCGGCAAGAGTGTGATGATCGTTGCTTTTACAGTTCAGGCAAGTTGGTGTTGGTGGAGCAGAGATGGTGCAAGACCTAAAATCATGTCCTTCACTACCACACGTTGTGCAGAACTTCTTTTCCTTCACAGGACAGTCGCTGGTGTTGTGTGCATACGAATAACAAGTCCAGCAGTGAGGAATGTAGTGGTATCTCTCAGCTTCAATGTAGATTAGATTTTGCCACCGAAGTGGCTAGTTTATTGTGCACCCCATATACATCCTGTGGACGGTAGCGCAAGAGCATATGGATACACAAAAGGCCTAGGCACTAGGCCCCAAAGGGGTTAACAATTGTACATTTGGGTTTATATCTACATTTCAATTATCTGTTACAAGCAAATTTAGGAAATTTGCTTAGTACAATTGGTATCTTATTTCATGAATAAGATATCTTGACATGTCACATAGGTTATTATACTGTCTATCTCTATATTCCTCAATAAGTGGACAATTAAGCACATAAGTGTTCAAGACAGTGACCATATGCCTGATCACATAATTTGCATTTAGTTTGATCATCATCTGTGTCTCCCAAACTGCCAGAAGTACCTGTAGCCAAGCCTAAGCCTGGCCACTACAACATCAGTCAGTCTGTTCACATTGCAAGTTGCTCCACAAACATGCCCATCTGTGTTCGCATTATCATGAACACAGATAGGCACGTTCATGGAAATTAATTTGGATTTATATCTACAGTTCACTTATCTGTTACAAGCAAATTTAGGAAATTTGCTTAGTATAAGTGGTATCCTACCTTCACTAATAAGATATCTTGACATGTCACATAGGTTATTATACTGTCTATCTCTATATTCCTCAATAAGTGGACAATTCAGCACATAGTGTTCAAGACAGTGACCATATGCCTGATCACATAATTTGCATTTAGTTTGATCATCATCTGTGTATCTCCCAAACTGCCAGAAGTACTTGTAGCCAAGCCTAAGCCTGGCCACTACAACATCAGTCAGTCTGTTCACATTGCAAGTTGCTCCATAAACATACTTATCTACGTTCATGTTATCATAGTGGGTTATAGATCTACTCAGGCTTCTAACTGCATTCCTATAGCTATCATTTTCATTATTTATTTCTCTCCTAATATTATTCCTAATGCTAGACACAGATATACCAAAGTTATATTCTACATTCTCCTTATGGGTGCTCTTTTTGGCTAACATATCAACTTTATCATGAAGGAGTAATCCAATGTGTGACGGAATCCATAGCAAATGTACATTAATTCCTTTGTCCCGGATTTTTGAGTATCTATACCTGGCTTCTCCAATGAGCATGCTGTTAGAGTCATTATATGAGTCAAGAGCCTTCAATGATGACATGGAATCAGTAATGATGATAGAGTCAAGCTCAGTGTCATAAGTTAGCTTTAGTGCCATTAGGATTGAAAACAATTCAGTTTGCAGTGTAGAAGCCCAGTTGTTAATTCTTATGCCTAGTTCAAAAAAAATATTATTGTTCTTAACTAGGGAGGTGGCAACCAGAGCAGATGCAGCCCTGCCAGAAGACTCCTGTTTAGATCCATCAGTGTATATAACTTGAGATAACTTATTACTACCAGCTAGGCGAGAAATTTCTTCTTGAGCAGTTGCTTTAACAAGCCTTTGGGGCCTAGTGCCTAGGCCTTTTGTGTATCCATATGCTCTTGCGCTACCGTCCACAGGATGGATATGGGGTGCACAATAAACTAGCCACTTCGGTGGCAAAATCTAATCTAATCTTTAACAAGCAACACACAAGACAAGTAAGAATTTATTGAACTTTGTCAATATAACACGGAATAATGAACACAAGTGTGGAATAATATGGTCACATGATAAATATAAAATGTTGATATAGAAAAAGATAGTTAAGTCACTGTAACTTGCATTGCTGATTACATAAAAATAAATTTCATGATGTAAATGCATACAGTGGTAACCCGGTTAAGTCAGTGTGATGTACTTACATTGTGTATTAGTATTATTTAGCTATTTGTATAAAAGTTTTGGCAGAGAATACTGTGTGTGTAAAAGTTACAATGGCTCACAAATGTTATGGTCATGCATGCTCATGTAATGATAACATAAGATAACTTGGTAAAGTTGAAGAATGGGACATTTTGGTGTTGGGTATATTTATTAGGATTCTTAACTAAAGTTATGTGTGAGTATAAAAGAATATTGTGTATTCACCGCAGCCCGGTCTGTGACCAGGCCTCGTGGTGGATCAGAGCCTGATCAACCAGGCTGTTACTGCTGGTTGCATGTAAATTGACATACGTACTAACCACAGCCCGGCTGGTCAGGTACTGACTTTAGGTGCCTGTTCAGTGCCTTGAAGACAGTCAGGGGTCTGTTCATAATTCCCCTTGTGTGTGTTTACAAGCCTCAAATTTTTTATTTAAAATCCTAAGATCAAGTTAGTCTAAATGCTTGATTTATGAATAAGAATTTATTGGTATTTGAAAGTTTTTTAATGATCCACCTTAGTGTTCAGCATAAACCCATATTGCATTAAGATGACATTTATCTTCTATCAAAGACCCAATGAATGTAGCACTGGAGGAAGGAGTCAGGGGCATCTGCAGTAGTATAGGAGGAGCTTCATGGTGGCAAGCTGGTTGAAAGAAAGAATTTAGGGGTTAGTGGTTATTATGATTTGATGTGTTGGAGTGTGAGCAAGGCATCATTTACAAAGTGATTCAGGGAAAGCTGTTATCCGAGCTTGAGTCCTGGAAGTGGGAAGTACAGTTCCTGCACTCTGAAGGATGTGTAAAAATAATACAGTTTAGAGGGTCATCTTGCATTCTTCTTGCAATACAGTAATAGTGAGTGATGAAAATATTTAGCTTCATGGTCATCCTACCTCAGTGGGAGATGGGCAGTGTTAAAAAAAAGGTGTTGTGAGGTTATTGGAAATTTTGATTGGCCTGTCTAGCACCCCAGAGTTAAGCTCATGTTATGAATTGTCAGATTAGAGCCCTACCCCAGTATTTGTGTTATACAGTATTGTAGAAGCATAGGGATTGAATTAGATGTGGGAATCTATAAAATAACCTAAAATCATTAATAACACACTCCTCCAAAACTTGAACTTGTTTAATAAACAAAATAGTAAAGTAAAGTAGTAAAGTAAATTTTATTTCTTTGCAAGTTTACATAGATATTGGTAGTAACAATTTTAAAACTGAAATGCAAGGAGAGCCACTGGCATGCCATGGCATTAGGGGCAATTTAATATAATGAAACTTATAAACTATGTACATAATACTAAAAAGAAAATAAGATTGAGGGAATTAATTTCTATGTTATGATATTTTTATTTCAAATTACAATAAGATGATGTCATACTGTTAAAAGGACAATATGATGATATTAAATTGATGATATTAAATTGAGATAATCTTAATGAAAATACATCGAGCATTTTAGAAAGTAGTTTACAGTATGTGTATTTAGTTTAGGGTGAGTAGGTGATTTTTGAGAAGAGTCTTGAACTGATTTTCAGACAAGGTTAACTTAATATTTACAGGTAATGAATTCCAGATTCTGGGGCCCTTTATGTGCATAGAATTTTTACATTGGTTGGTATGGACTCTGGGTATGTCAAAAAGTGATCTGTGCCTTGTGTACATGGGACGTATTACCTATTAAAGTGCCTACAGTATATAGGACAGTCATTTTCAATATAAGCCTTTCTCTGAAACTTTTCCTTATAACAGGTGCAACAAGACACAAAAAGCTGACATCCCCCGCATGTCCAACTCAACCTGTGTGAAAACTCAGGCGATAAATGACATGCCCATGCACTCTGCCCCAGGCACAGACTCATGGAACACTGTGTTCATCAAGAACTGCTTTTAATATCTTGTGGAGAGGGAGCATGGACATTGGGGTCGTCCCGCAGTTACTAAAAACAACAGACATAGCCCCACTCCACAAAGGGGCAGTAAAGCATATAGCAAAGAACTACAGACCAATAGCGCTAACATCCCATATCATAAAAATCTTTGAAAGGGTTCTAAGAAGCAAGATTGCCACTCATCTAGATACCCATCAATTACACAACCCAGGGCAGCATGGGTTTAGAGCAGGTCGCTCCTGTCTGTTCCAACTACTGGACCACTATGACAAGGTCCTGGATGCACTAGAAGACAAACAAAATGCAGATGTTATGTACACAGACTTTGCAAAAAACTTTGACAAGTGTGACCATGGTATGATAGCACACAAAATGCGTGATAAAGGAATAACAGGAAAAGTTGGCAGATGGATGGATCTATAATTTCCTAACAAATAGAACACAAAGAGTAGTAGTCAAAAGAGTAAAGTCTGAGGCGGCTACAGTGAAAAGCTCTGTTCCACAAGGCACAGTACTTGCTCCCATCTTGTTCCTCATCCTCATATCAGACATAGACAGGGATATAAGCTACAGTGCCGTGTCCTCCTTTGCAGATGACACCCGAATCTGCATGACAGTGTCCACCATTGAAGACTGCAAGACTCCAAGCAGACATCAACCAAATCTTTACATGGGCTGCAGAAAACAATATGAAGCTCAATGATGAGAAATTTAAGTTACTCCGATATGGAAAATGTGAGGAAATTAAAATTTCATCGGAGTATAAAACAAATTCCAACCACACAATAGAGCGAAAAACTAATGTCAAAGACCTGGGAGTTTTCATGTCAAGAGGATCTCACCTTCAAGGACCATAACACTGTAGCAATCGCATCTGCTAGAAAAATGACAGGATGGATAATGAGAATCTTCAAAACCAGGGATGCCAAGCCCATGATGACACTTTTCAGGTCGCTTGTTCTATCTAGGCTTGAATATTGCTGCACATTAACTGCACCTTTCAAGGCACGTGAAATTGCTGACCTAGAAAATGTGCAGAGAACCTTCACGGCACGCATAAGTGCGATAAACCACCTCAATTACTGGGAACGCTTGAAGTTCCTAATCCTATACTCCCTAGAATGCAGGCAGGAGAGATACATTATTATATACACTTGGAAAATCCTAGAGGGATTAGTACCAAACTTGCACACGACTCGGCAGACGGTGCAACATCCCCCAAATGAAAAGCAGGGGTGCCACTAGCATGTTGAGAGACAACACAATAAGTGTCAGGGGCCCAAGACTGTTCAGCTACCTCCCAGCATACATAAGGGGGGATTACCAATAGACCCCTGGCTGTCTTCAAGTGGGCACTGGACAGGCATCTAAAGTCGGTACCTGACCAGCCAGGCTGTGGTTCGTATGTTGGACTGTGTGTGGCCAGCAGTAACAGCCTGGTTGATCAGGCTGGTTGATCAGGCCTGGTCATAAACCGGGCCGCGGGGGCGTTGACCCCCGGAACTCTCTCCAGGTATACTCCAGGTATTCAGTTGCCTTCAACACTGTGCTATAACCTAATCACCTGAAACTTAATAAACATTGATATCCTGTGCAATCTTGTTCATTTCATATAGATGAAAGTAAAACTAAAATATTGATTCTTTAGTGTTTTTTACTAATTACAGCCTCTCCTCACTTAGCAACGTACTCGTTTACCGACGACTCGGACTTACGACTGGCTCTCTGACCAGTATGCATATCTAAATAATGTATATTAGAGCTGAATTCCTCTATTCTGTTTATTACAATATATAGTACACTACTGTATAAACATTTAAAAATATGCCAGAAATGTTATAAATGGTGCAAAGGTGACATTAAAACAATATCCAAGATGGTTGACACAAACTCACTACCATTATAGTGTGATCCTCACTTAGCGATGAATTCGTTTACCGAGGAGAGGCTGTATTATGAAACAAGTGTTAATTGGAGAAGTATGCATAAACTGAATATATACAAACTATCAGTGTATTTGGTATGTATAGTATATATGTTATCAAGAGGATGCATTGTGATGGTGGGTTATCATAGTGTTAAATGCTCATTGGTGCTGTTGGGTTACATGTACAGAAGGAAATAAAGCAAACATGGTATGAATTTTGTAATCCTCCTCATCTACACCAACACTGACCCAAAGGACAGTAAACACAAAATCCTGAATATAGCTATTGTCTAATAAATCTCAAACTAGTCTTAAGTTTGCCTGATATACTCCAATATAGGAGCTCTAATAGAAACTATGTAACATGCCAAGACAAAACCATTCTCATTACTAATTTTACAATCTATATATTCTGAACTACCTCACTATTGTAAATCTATTTAATCATTTGAAATTTGTATTCATTTGTAATTTGTATTACAATCTAAATACAATCTAATTATTCTGAAATACCTCGCTATTGTAAATCTATTTAATCATTTGAAATTTGTATTCGTATGTAATTTGTAATATAGTTTAAGAACTAGTATTAAGTCTGCCCGAAATGCCTAGCATGCCCAGGCATGCTAGGCATGCTAATGTTCATCTTTGTAATTATTGTCTTCTAAATGTAAACCACACATTGTAATCTTTACAGAGAAATAAAATAATCTTAAATCTTAATAGATGAGAAGGGAAAATTAGGTTAATCAAATCAAATTGTATTTCTTTGTGTAGTTTACATGTAATATTGTTAAGACAAAGAAAGCCACTAGCATTCATGTGCATTTTGGGCCAGTAGGCTTGCTACAGCGTTTGTCGTGTTAAGTAATATTTGGGTGAGTAGGCCTAGTCTACCATGGGCCCATAGGCATTCTGCTGCTCTTCTATACTTATGGCCCATGGTAGAGGGGGGCCTACTTAGCCAAACATTACAGGGCCATTTAGTCACAGAATGTTACTGTGTATGTACATGGTACATTGATGACATTGACCCAGCTGGCATTTATCGTCATCTTGTGTACAGTACTTTAATGTTAAACTTGTTTAAAAATAGCAGTCAAGTCACAAGTACTTGTGACTGTTTTTTCCAGTCCAAACACTAAACATTGTATCAGGTACTGAATTGTGAAGTTCTGTTTACATTAATAGCAATTTTTCAAACATCAACTGAAGTATTATACACAGGTGTATATTTATGTCAGCTGGTGAAAAGACATATTACATCTTTTCATGTCTTCTAATCATTTCAAAGTACTGGACGAAAGCAAAGCTTTTGTATTCTTTTTCTTTGAAATTGCAGAGTTTGTGTCAGTGATCTGTTGTAAAATAAAACATTGTATCACCTTTTAGAATGGACTTGTTTGGCACTATTTTCCTAGTTTATATCTAGAGGCCTTTGTTAAACCTGTTGATAAATTTCTTTGAGCTTTTTTTTTTTTTCAGATGACTGAGCCTAGCAAGTAGCAGGCAGTGATCCACCAGACTGTGGTAATGTGACTTTCTACCAGGGAGTGATCTACAAGGCAGTGATCCACCAGACTGTGGTAATGTGACCTTCTACCAGGCAGTGATCTACAAGACTGTAGTAGTGTTACCTACCAGGCATTGATCCACAAGAGTGTGGTAGTGTGACCTACCAGGCAGTGATCCACCATACTGTGGTAGTGTGACCTACCAGGCAGTGATCCACCAGACTGTGGTAGTGTGACCTACCAGGCAGTGATCCACCAGACTGTGGTAGTGTGACCTACCAGGCAGTGATCCACCAGACTGTGGTAGTGTGACCTACCAGGCAGTGATCCACCAGACTGTGGTAGTGTGACCTACCAGGCAGTGTAAGTTTATTCAGGTATACACACAGTTACATAGATTCTCTATACATAGCAGCATATGTGTAGAGAACCTAGGATAACCCAAAAAAGTCAGAGTGACTTATTTCCACAAGACTGTGGTAGTGTGTACTCACGGGTATCTCATGGAGAGGCTCCCTGTCCCTCTCTGTGAGCATTGTCAGGTTCCAGTATCTGTTCACCATATTCTGTTGGACTGCCCACTCTATCAACGAGCAAGCAGAATTTACCTCCGTCGTCGTCTTTGCTCTACGGCACTTTCTTTACCCTCCCTTCTTGCTGATGGACCCTCCTTTAATCCTGACTCTCTCATTGACTTTTTGACAGCAACTGACTTACTGCACAAACTCTGAAGGTTATACCTCAGTTCCTTCTACCTCAATCTCTTGCTACCCTCTATCCCTGCACTATCCACTGTCCTGCTGCACTCCATACCCTACTAATCATCCCTCTCCCTCTTACAACCCATTCTCCCTGCATCCTACCATAACTCATCCTGGCTATAATAGTGGTAGTGTGACTGTCATACCAGCTAGGTACCTACAACAGAAGTGTAGTTACTGGAAAAAAGGGAGATCTACACCTAACAGAGGAGTCTGTATATAGAGAGTGTTTCATGTCTACATGTGTAAGAGTGATATACAGCCTAGAAGTCTGCCATGTTGATGTAAAATGCAAAATCCCCAAATCGATTAGTAAGTAAAAATTTGAAATTGATTTGGATATTCACTATTTTGATTCCCCCCTTCCTTTCTCTCTCCATTCATCAAGCATTTTGTATCTTTTCCTACCTCCTTATAAGGACTATGATCCAAATTCATTTGCATAATGGAATAATCTTGAATGTGGGTATGGCAAATGCCTCTCATATACCTGTCAATCACACACACATTTCTTCCATCTTCCACTTGTAGCTTCTATGACAGATAGTTATTGCAGGCCAATTGCAAAGTTGCAAAGCTTGTTGATTCACATGCTTGGTTTAAGAATAAAAATAAAAGGGGTTTGAATTGAAGGCAGAACCTCACACACTGAGTGTCCATGGTTCAGTCCCCAGCCCAGTGGAAGTGTTGGCCATGTTTCCTTACACCTGCTGTCTCTGTTCACCTAGCAGTCAGTAGGTACCTGGGTGTTAGTTGCCTGGAGAGAAGATTGAAGGATTACAGTCGAAATATAGCGCTTCTTTTGATTATAATAATAATAATACAGTCGAAATAAGACAATCCTCAATGACACAGACTTTCTGGGTTAAAAATACCAACAAATCTTATGTTAAGTAGTGTTCTGGTGTTGGTTTACCTCCAACATCGTCTTTGCTCTGCTGCCCTTTCTTTACCTTCCCTTCTTGCTGATGGGCCCTCCTTTAATCCTGACTCTCTATTGACTTTTTGACAGCAACTGACTTACTACACAAACTTGAAGATTATCCCAAACTTAGCACTTATACCTCTAGCACTCCCCTCAGTCCCTTCTACCTCAATCTCTTGCTACCCTCTATCCCTGCACTATCCACTGTCCTGCTGCACTCCATACCCTACTAATCATCCCTCTCCCTCTTACAACCCATTCTCCCTGCATCCTGCCCTACCCTACTGCGCTGTATGACCCCTGTGGTTTAGCACTTCTTTTTTATTATAATAATAATCTGGTGTTGGTAACAATTTTGTCACTGCTTTGGACCCACAAAATGTAAATTCAATTGAAATGCTAACTGAATGAAATACAGTGGTACCCGGAAATCGGCCATAATTCGTTCCAGAATTCTGTTTGAGTGGCATTACCGAACGAATTCATTCCCATAAGGACAAATGTAAATTAGATTAGTTGTTTCAGACCCCCAAAAATACTTACAAAAGCACTTACAAAAATACACTTACATAATTGTTCGAGTTGGGAGGTGGCCGATTTCCGGGGTACCACTGTAGTGTGTACTTCAAAAGTTGAGACTACCTATCTGAAAAATGTTCACTTGCCAGCAAGCACTTTATCATAAAGCTAGAGTGCCAACACGTATGACATTGTCCCTTATAAAGTCAAATACTCGTATATGTATACCATTTATTGGATTCGTGGTTACTACATTCTTGTTCCGTTCCTGAGACCATGTCAGTAAACGAATTCGGTGTTAAGCGAGGAGCATACTATAGTTGTAGTGGGTTTGTGTCAGCCATCTTTGATATTGTTTTGATGTCACCTTTGCACCATTTATAACATTCCTGGTATATTTTTAAATGTGTATACAGTAGTGTAGTGTACTGTACAGTGGTACCCTGAGCTTTGAACTTCTTCATTCCAGAAGGCTGTTCAAGTGCCGTTACCGAACGAATTTGTTCCCATAAGGAATAATGTAAATTAGATTAGTCCGTTTCAGACCCCCAAAAATACAATTACAAAAGCACTTACAATAATACTTACATAATTGGTCGAGTTGGGAGCAGTTCGAAACTCAGGGTACCACTGTATATACATTATTTAGGTATGCATACTGGTCAGAGAGCCCGTTGTAAGTCCGAGTCTTTGGTAAACGAGTATGTCGCTTAGTGAGGAGAGTGATGGAGTGAGTGATAATGAAAGTGTTTCTTCTTTTTTGAGTCACTGCCTTGGTGGGAAATGGGTGATATGTAAAAAAAAATATATACGTAGTTACCCAGCAACCTGCTTACCTCGTGTTTATATTTTAAATGTCTCTATTACTCTTTAAACAAGAATACAGTGGACCCCTGGATTTCATCAATAATTCGTTCCAGAAGGCTGTTTGAGCGCCGTTACCGAACGAATTTGTTCCCATAAGGAATAATGTAAATCAGACCCCCAAAATACACTTACGTAATTGTTTGAGTTGGGAGTTGTACGAAATCCGGGGGTCCACTGTACTTTACACAATTTGTACTAGTTAGATTGAACATTTTTTATTAATGACTTGTGTTATTACACTTTGTTAATTTTGCATATTACTATTAAGTTAGACTATTCTTTTTTTTCCAACAATTCTAATTGTATACAGTATTTTTTTTTAGGTTAAACAAAAACAAGATTATTTTTGCCTTTTTGTATTGTTTCCGAGTGATAGTCACGAAACTCCAAGAAGACAAAACCTGACTCGGATGTTTGGTTCACAATTCTCTGGTTGCCACAAGGTAAATAATTTATGTAATATCTTAGGTTACTGAGCAGTGGACGTGGAAAGAAAATAAGCTCGACAGGGTAGTCACAAACCTCGAGTTTTATTCACTTTGCTCACACACACATCTTTCCTTGGTCCAGGTTTAGTCCTTAGTTTGACAGTGTTACAGAAGGGCCCTGTTTTCATGGCTGTTCCTGACCCTCGCTGATAAGCGACAGTTGCTGGTGAGTGGAAAAGAGTTTTTTCAAATGTGTCTAAAACCCCTGATAACATGTTTACACTATACTATTATAAATGCTCGGTACAGCTAGGCATAAAAAAGATACAAAAGTAAAATAAATTCACAACACGACACCGGTCACTCTTCCTGACACAGCTGTTGTGCAAAGAAGCGGAAAAAACACCGAACATAATGAACAATGACTCAGTTGAAAATTGCTGAAACAGTGGGAACAGTAAAGAGGGAGCAGAAAACACAGGTCCTTCCTGTATTATTTTCCTTTGTGTTTTGCAATACATAGTTCTTAATCCTGTAATATTTCCTACCTAGGAGGCCTGGTCTGTGACCGACCCCAGGGGAACATAATCCCCAGAACCACCATATAATTTCCAACTTTTTTTATTCAGCTTTAGTGAATGATTAATGAGGCTTCCAGCTATTTTTGACGAAGGTCATCACAGGTCACAACTTTAGATGTAATATTGATGGTAGAATTACCGACAGTATAGTAGATAAATGGACACAAGTGTAACTAATGTGACATTGTGGCAACGTTTTGCTCTTCAGGAGCTTTGTCAAGCCGTTACAAACAATACACAGATGCAGAGGATATATATAGGTATAGTGTTAGGTGTAAAGCATAATATAATCATTGTAGATGGTTGTTTACCTGGAGTTTACCTGGAGAGAATTCCAGGGGTCAACGCCACTGCAGCCCGGTCTGTGACCAGGCCTCATGTTGGACCAGAGCCTGATCAACCAGGCTGTTACTGCTGGCCGCACGCAGTCCAACGTACGAGCCACAGCCTGGCTGGTCAGGTATCGATTTTAGGTGCCTGTCCAGTTCCTGCTTGAAGACAGCCAGGGGTTTGTTGGTAATCCCCCTGATGTATGCTGGGAGGCAGTTGAACAATCTTGGGCCCCTGACACTTATTGTGTTGTACCTAAACGTGCTAGTGGCACCCCTGCTCTTCATTGGGGGGATGTTACATCGCCTGCCGAGTCTTTTGCTTTCGTAGGGAGTGATTCTCGTGTGCAAGTTTGGTACTAATCCCTCGAGAATTTTCCACGTGTATATAATAATGTATCTCTCCCGCCTGCATTCTAGAGAGTACAGGTTTAGGAACTTCAAGCGCTCCCAGTAATTGAGGTGGTTTATCGCAGTTATGCGTGCCGTGAAGGTTCTCTGCACATTTTCAAGGTCAGCAATTTCACCCGCCTTGAAAGGTGCAGTTAGTGTGCAGCAATATTCCAGCCTAGATAGAACAAGCAATCTGTAAAGTGTCAACATTGGCTTGGCATCCCTGGTTTTGAAGGTTCTCATTATCCATCCTGTCATTTTTCTAGCAGATGCAATTGCTACGGTGTTATGGTCCTTGAAGGTGAAATCCTCTGACGTGATCACTCCCAGGTCTTTGACATTGGTTTTTCACTCTATGTGTGGTTGGAATTAGTTTTGTACTCCGATAAGATTTTAATTTCTTCACGTTTTCCATATCTGAGTACAGTGGTACCTCGACTTACGATATTAATCCGTCAGAGAGGGCATATCTTAAGGCGAAACAATCGTTACTCGAATCAATTTTCCCCATAAGAAATAATGGAAATAAATTTAATCCGTCCAAGACTTCCAAAAGTAGTTAAATAAAATATTTTTTAAAACTTTTTGACATTAAATAATAAAGAATTTAATAAAGAATACCTAAATACACATGTAAATATTGAACAATAACATGTCACTTACATTTATTGAAGAGTTGTTGATGTGTGGAGGACGGGAGGAGGGGAGAAGGTGGAGTAGTATGCTAGTGTTTGGAAGGGGAATCCCCTTCCATTAACACTGCAGGTACCAAGTTCTTTTCTGGGGTTACTGGCCTTTTTCTTTAAATGCTACACTCCCTGCATGAATGCTACACTCCCTGCATGAATGCTACACTCCCTGCATGAATGCTACACTCCCTGCATGAATGCTACACTCCCTGCATGAATGCTACACTCCTGCATGAATGCTACACTCCCTGCATGCCTACTACACTCCCTGCATCTTTGCTACACTCCCTGCATGAATGCTACACTCCCTGCATGCCTACTACACTACCTGCATCCTTGCTACACTCCCTGCATCCCTGCTACACTCCCTGCATCCTTGCTACACTCCCTGCATCCCTGCTACACTCCCTGCATCCTTGCTACACTCCCTGCATCCTTGCTACTCCTGCATCCCTGCTACACTCCCTGCATCCTTGCTACACTCCCTGCATCCCTGCTACACTCCCTGCATCTTTGCTACACTCCCTGCATGCCTGCTACACTCCCTGCATGCCTGCTACACTCCCTGCATAAATGCTACACTCCCTGCATAAATGCTTCACTCCCTGCACATTCTTTACCACAGGCTTAGCACTAGGATCTTTCCTTGGACCCATGGTAGCTTATTTAGCAGTTGCAAGCACTAAAAACAGTGGAATAATGACAATATACTGGTATGAATGCGTGGGTGTGGGTGGGTGGTCGCTCTCGCTTGTAAACAATAGCACTGACGCTCCCTGGAGTGCGCGCTCAGCTGGGCGCCAAGCGGACACGTCCGGTACGAATGTCGGTAGACGAATCAAACATCGGAAGTCGCATTCAAATTTCTTACGTTATAAATATCGGTTATCGAATATAACGTAAGATGATAACATCGTAAGTCGAGGTACCACTGTAATTGAAATTTCTCATCATTGAACTTCATATTGTTTTCTGCAGCCCATTTAAAGATTTGGTTTATGTCTGCTTGGAGTCTTGCAGTGTCTTCAACGGTGGACACTGTCATACAGATTCGGGTGTCATCTGCAAAGGAAGACACGGCACTGTGGCTTATATCCCTGTCTATATCCGATATGAGGATGAGGAACAGGATGGGAGCGAGTACTGTGCCTTGTGGAACAGAGCTTTTCACAGTAGCTGCCTCAGACTTTACTCTGTTGACTACTACTCTTTGTGTTCTACTTGTTAGGAAATTACAGATCCATCTACCAACTTTTCCTGTTATTCCTTTATCACGCATTTTGTGTGCTATTACACCATGGTCACACTTGTCAAAGGCTTTTGCAAAGTCTGTGTATATAACATCTGCATTCTGTTTGTCTTCTAGAGCATCCAGGACCTTGTCGTAGTGGTCCAGTCCAGTAGTTGGGACAGACAGGAGCGGCCTGCTCTAAACCCATGCTGTCCTGGGTTGTGCAATTGATGGGTATCAAGATGAGTGGTGATCTTGCTTCTTAGAACCCTTTCAAAGATTTTTATGATATGGGACGTTAGCGCTATTGGTCTGTAGTTCTTTGCTATTGCTTTACTGCCCCCTTTGTGGAGTGGGGCTATGTCTGTTGTTTTTAGTAACTGCGGGACGACCCCAGTGTCCATGCTCCCTCTCCATAGGATGTTAAAAGCACGTGATAGGGTCTTCTTGCAGTTCAAGTTCTGTGGCACTCTCATAAAAAATTCATTTAGGTCTTCGATTTTCAGTCTGGTTAGCGGCTCGCTAAAAACTGAGTCATACTGGGAGTAGTTGTAGTAATATTACTACCACAAATACAGTGGTTCCCGAGTTTCGGACATAATTTGTTCCATGAGGCCTGGTCACAGATTGGGCTGCGGGGGCGTTGACCCCCGGAACTCTCTCCAGGTAAACTCCAGGAGTGCGTTTACCGAACGAATTTGTTCCCATAAGGAATAATGTAAATTACATTAGTCCGTTTCAGACCCCCAAAAATACACTTCCATAATTCTTCAAGTTGGGAGCTGTACGAAACTTGGGGTAGCACTGTACAGCCTCTACTCACTTAACGACAGAAATAGGGACCCAAGACACCGTCAGTAAGCAAATTCGTTGCTAAATGAGGAGCATACTATACAGGTCTCCCTTCACATTTGTCCACTCTCTTTTTAAAGCTACCCAAAGTCCTATCGAAGCCAAAACCTTGGGTAGTTTCAAATTTAGGTTGGATAAATACACGAGTGAGAGGGGTTGGATTTGAGTGGGACTTGCATGTGAGTAAATAGAATTATCAAAGCTTATTGCTTGGGTAGCGTTTATTCTGTTAGTGGGTTGGATTTGTGAAGGACTTGCCAAGTATAGGCCAACAGGCCAATTGCAGTGTTCCTCCTTTCTTTTAAGAACATAAGGAGGAACACTGCAGCAGGCCTGTTGGCCTATACTAGGCAGGTCCTTCACAATCCATCCTAACAGAATATTTGCCCAACTCAATTTTCAATGGTACCCAAGCAATAAGCTTTGATAATTCTATTTATTCATGTGCAAGTGCCACTCACATGTAACCCCTCTCACTCATAAGAACATAAGAAAGGAGGAACACTGCAATAGGCCTGTTGGCCCATACTAAGCAGGTCCTTCACAAATCCAACCCACTAACCTCTCCTGCCTACAGTATATAAGCTACCTCTTCGCACATATGCTGTATTCTATTCAAAATTGATGGACTGACAACATCGACTCAAGGTTGAGGGACTGATTACCTCAAACTACTCCTGTTCTTCACGATTCTCGTTTGTATGGACTGATGAAGCCACTGTGTGGCAAAACGTTTCCTCAATAAAGATACCTAAGTGTTGCATATGTGTCTTAATTTATCAACTCTGTTCTCTGAACCATTATCTAACATATGTTTGTTGGAGAGGATCAGTCCCAGAACACACACACTTTCTAAATATTTCACATTTGCTCGCGTTTCTCAAACAGTTTCCTGTGTAAAGAGGTTGATGCTAGTGATGGGCACTTGATGCAAGGAATTGCACTTTAACTCTGTTGGACTGAATTGGCCTGCATCTCATTGACCCTTGTGGGTTTAGCTCTCATAAAGGCAATAGCCTTCCATTTCCCAGGCACACTATGACACCTCTGGGTTTAGTGCTTCACCCTAGGTCGTCCTGCTTCACTCCATACCCTACTAATCATCCATCTCCCTCTTACAACCCATTGTCCCTGCATCCAGTAAACCATACGAAAACTACTTTATCTTGCACATATCCACAGCAAAATACACTTATTGATATCTGTGATTCTCCTTAATTTGCACATTACTAACCACAGCAAAATACACTTATTGATATCTGTGATTCCCCTTAATTTGCACAGTTCCAACCAAAATTTAATACAACTATTGCTCCATAATACTTAGCTAGTCATAAGTTTGCCTAAGATACTCCAATATAGAATCTATATTATGCCAATATATCACCTTTATCATTAATATATAAACTAATTGCTAACTTTTTATACTAATTGTTAAATTCTCAATGTTTAAATTCCAGTACCTAAATTTTGTAAACCTAACCTTACAATCTGTATATCCATTGTATAGCTATTGAGTAAGACCTATCATAAGACTGGCCTGAAAAGCCTAGGCATACCAGTATTATTATTGGCCATCTTGTAATATCAACTTTAATGTATAACTATAAGTACCCCCCACCTTGTATTACATGAAATAAAGGATTTGAATTTGATTTGAATTTGAATCCTGAAATAACCTGCAGCGCTGTATAACCCCTGTGGTTTAGCGCTTCTATTTGATTATAATAATAATAATAATAATAGTTAATTTTTTGCATAATAGATGGCACTATAAGTTAATGAAAATGGGAGGATAAACTAAGGGAGTAAATAAATGTTTTTTTAGTTCACTTTTTGCTCAATAGATGGCGAAAAAATTTTGAAATGGAGGATAAACTAGGGAGACTAAACCACTTTAATTTTAGTTCGCCTTTGGGTTCAATAGATGGCGATTTTTTTTTTTTGAAAATGGGAGGATTAACAAGGGGAGACTAAACAAAAATATTTTAATTCATAATTCTCTCAATAGATGGCATCCAAGTGCCATTTCTTCACAGGTAATTTTTCAGCACCATCTATTGCAAAAATGAACTAAAAATTTAGTTCAAAATTCTCACAATAGATGGCAGCCAACTGCCATTTCCATTAGTAATTTTCAGCGCCATCTGTTGTGCGTAAAATGAACTAAAAATATTTTGTTTAGTCTCCCTTGTTTATCCTCCCATTTTCAAATTTTTTTTTCGCCATCTATTGAGCAAAAAGTGAACTAAAATTTTTTTAGTTTAGTCTCCCTTAGTTTATCATCCCATTTTCTTTAACTTAGTGCCATCTATTGTGCAAAAATTAACTAGTTTTAGTAAATAATTCAACAATAGATGGCATCCAAGCATTTTCATTAGTATTTTAGCGCCATCTATTGTGCAAAAAAATAACTAATTTAGTTTATTTCTTCAATAGATGGCAGCCGGGTGCCATTTTCATTAACTTTAACTGCTATGATCAGAACTAAGCGCAACCCACCAGGGTCATACAGCCTGTTTCTCAATGATGTAATTGGTGAAAATCTTGATATTGCAGCAAAACTACGGAACCCTAGAGAGTTTGTTTAGGAGACTCTCTGAAAGTAGCTAGAGTTATAAACTAAACCAACGATACCCCCACAGGATTATTTTTGTTCTCTTGCGTCTCGCCGTTCGCCGTGCTCCGCCGTGCTCCGTGTTTTTCCGTGATTATCACGGTCTCTTCTCTGTGCTAGAACTTTAAACTGTGCAAGTGAACTTATAAGTACATCCCTCCAGCGCCTGGAACTAATCTAACAGAAATAGTAAACACTGAGTCAAAAGAGAATTAGTGCAATAACAAAGTATATTTCATTCTTCCAGAGGGGAACTATAGGCCTAGCGTGCCATGTGTAAATAATATTAGAATTTTTTTGTCAGGGGGAAAAGAAAGTCTCCTGATAACAGGTATACATAGTGTTATAGTGTATATCAGTGTACCGTAGTATATACATATTGGTATAGTGTATACCACAGTGGTACCGTAGTATATAAATAATAAATGTTATAAATTTTAAAACTAAAGTGATAGGCCTAAATTGGCAGGTTTATGTAAACAGTTGCCAGAAGCTACCACGCAGGTCTGCTCGTATTAATAATATTCCTAACCTGCCAGTGTGCCTCACTTATAATCTAGTGATACCATTGAGAAAAAATTCCTATTGAAATACGAAAAGGTGCAAAATCTTATGAAATACGAAAAGTGTACTATTTTGTAGAAATACGATAAATAGTGTATAGTTGTCAATTAACGTATACAACAAATACCGACAACTCGTCATGGTAAGAGCTGCCAGAAGTCACTGGTTTCCAACACGCAAGTACTTTTGTATCAAACTGATCACATATTACTCTGTTAAATAATATTCCAGTAGTCCCTTCATGAGCTAGTCCAAAATCACTGACCGGATACGTTCAAAATAAGTGTTCAACTGACAGAATTCGTCCGAATTCAGCCAAGAAACAAGTGAACCTTGACCGATTCAAAACGGATTCGTTGAAAAATAAGGTATCCTCTGACCGGATTCATAAGCTGAAGGGGTTTTAGGCGCCCTTATCAAACACCTAAACAGTAACTTAGAGCGGTAAGCTTGTCCAAACAATACACGTACAAATACAAATATATATACAATACAAATAGACAGATCTACACTTGCCAGGTTATTAGTAGAATATCGAGTAAAAACAACCTACAAATCACATTATGAAATCTTCTGTAGTAAACCAAACAAACTAAACGGGCTACTGCATGAATTGCTTACAAACAACTTCTGTGGAAATTAGGCCCACACACCTTGTGCAGATATCCAAGAATTATCTACAAGAGGTATTAAACTTGTGGAAGTGTTTTTGGGTATGCTCAAATGAGATGCAACTGTGGAAACAAAGATCACATTGGTATTAAAAGATGACAACATCAAAACGGGCCTTCATGGAAACCTGAAAGCATTCTATAAGAGATGGGAAAATAAAAAGTCTGAGTTGATGGTGCTCTTCGCCCTGGGTTACAGATGCTGTCCTGGTAGTCAGTAACTGTAAGAATGGAGAAATGAAATGTTAGTGGCCTGAGGAGACAGGAGCCTACAGTTAGAAAAGGACATGAAAAAAATAATGTTACAAACTAGTAATACCACGGGAGATAGTAAACAAGTGGATACCCCAGAGCAGGAAGATAAATTGTGAAATAACTGATGAAAGCTCCAGGTATTGTTAGTACCAGTGAAGGTATAAATGAGACAGGAAAACACACACCAGCAGGAAATACAAATACACAAAACCAAGGCAAACAGAAACCAGTCCTATGCAAATACTATGCACTTGGTATCTGCAGGAATGGAATATCTGAAAAACGAGGATGCAACTTGACCACCCCAGAAAATGCTGTGCCCATATGACAACAGGAAAATGCAACCTCCCTTATTGTGTAAGCTTTTCCACCCTGAAATGTGCCACTCTTCAGTTCGGGAAAGACAGTGTTATAACTTATATTGCCAGACACACCCACCTAAAGGGCAAGAAGACACAGAACATCCAGACTATGGAATAAACCTGGTAGCCACAGCCACTCCAGAGAGAGAGGAAGGAAGAAAATCTGGCATGACATGACAAGAGGGTAACAACTCCATTCATTTATGGAGGGAATCACAGTCGATGGCCTCCACTCCGAAACAACAGATATTAGTGTCAGGAAAAAGACCCTCCTCCATACCACCAATCCAACGACATTCTTTGAAAATATACGTTGTACAGAAAACACCAGGAGGCAGCTCAGATGAAAACTCACACACACATGAGCTTTAAATCTCTGCAAAATTCACCTTAAACCAACAAATAATAGAGCTTACAAGATTGAGAATACACTTAACCTCATTTTCACTAACAATGATGATTTGCTACGAAATGTCACCATATCAAAAACAATATGCTCAGATCACAACATAATAGAGGTTCTGACATGTATGCAGGAAAAAAAAGACAGACAAAATGTGACCAGTCACGAGGACCCTTTTCACCAAATTCAACATCAAAAAAACATTAAGGACCAAGTAAACCAAGTCCTAACTTATAAACTGGGAAGATAACCAAGCAACACAGATCCCATCTTATGTCTAGAACAGATTAACTTTGTGGCACTCGAGGTATCCCAAGGCATATTCCTTTAAGAAAAGGAAGAGATGTAAACTAGAAAGAGAAACGCGTCTAAGGCGAAGGCAAAGAACAGAGCGGCTAAAAGAGGCCAATATATCTGCAATACGTAGGAGACACTGGTCAGAGAAATAGCAAACATCGAAATAAAGCAAAGAATCTTTTCGTGAGTCAAGAAACGCGGAAGAACTAAAAGCCATAAATGAAATCGAAAGAAACCTAAAGTATTTTTTTCTTATGCCAAATCAAAGTCGAGAACAGCATCGAGTATTGAGCCCTACTTAAACGAGATGGGTCCTACATATGACAGCAAGGAAATGAGTGAGCTACTAAGTCCCAATTTTACTCGGTTAGAGCAAGCCGCTAACCAGACTGGGGGGTCGAAGACCCAAATTATTTTTTAGAGAGAGCCACAGAATTTGGTAGACACAAACCTATCTGACATTATCCTAACAAATAGAACACAAAGAGTAGTAGTAAACAAAGTAAAGTCTAAGGCGGATACTGTGAAAAGCTCGTTCCACAAGGCACAGTACTCGCTCCCCATCTAGTTCCTCATCCTCATATCTGATTTAGACAGGGATATTTGACACACAGCGCCGTGTCTGCTTTTGCAGATGACACCCGAATTTGCATGACAGTGTCCACCATTGAAAATAATGCAAACAAATCTTTAAATGGGCCGCAGAAAACAATATGAAATTCAATTATGAGAAATTTCAATTACTCAGATATGGAAAACGAGAAAATTAACTATATCGGAGTATAAAAACAAATTCCAACCACACAATAGAGCGAAACTAATGTAAAAGTCCTGGGAGGATCATGTCGGAAGATCTCACCTTCAAAGACCATACATAACATTGTATCAATCACATCTGCTAGAAAATGAGAGGATGGATAATGAGAACCTTCAAAACTAGGGATGCCAAGCCCATGATGACACTCTCCAGGTCGCTTTTTTTCTTTCTAGGCTGGAATAGTGCTGCACACTGGGTTAAGCACCTTTCAATAAGTATCAGGGGCCAAAGACTGTTCAATTGCTTCCCATCATACATAAGGGGAATTGCTAATAGACCCCAGGTTATCTTCAAAAAGGCACTGGACAAGAATCTTAAGACAGTACCTGACCAGCCAGGCTGTGGCTCGTACGTCGGTTTGCGTGCGGCCAATAGTAACATTCTGGTTGATCAGGCCCTGACCTCCATGAGGCCTGTTCCCAGACTGGGCCGTGGGGGCGTTGACCCCGGAACCCTCCAGGTATACTCTAGGTATACAGGTTGGGAATGTGTTAGTTCTCCATTACAACGAGAATCTGTTTGTGTCCCTGAATGTCCTAAAAAGATTCAACATACAAGTAGTGTTCAAGTATTCAAGGACAGTTAAGAGCATGCTGATTAAGAATTCGTCAAAAACTGTGTAGGAGTGTGCTTGCTGTGTCGGGGGAAAGGGGAGGCAGCAGTTGTAATTTATCTTGTAATGAGCAGACATGTAAACCCTGTGATTGTGACTGGCACAACAATGATATTCTTCCGAATAGCTCAAGAATCTAATGTCATATTGAATTACACATGTGCAATAACCATGCAGAATGTTTGAAAGCCAGAATCGTAGTTCCTAGTTCATGTTGGCTGAAAGAAATATCTCAGTATCTGCAAATATACGTAAACAATGTTTCCTATATAAAAATAGCTTAGCTTGGTAGGTAAGACATAGGGTGATAGTTAGCAATGTTTCGCCTACACAGGCTTCTTCTTGTCGAGTACAGCAGACAGCAGCAGTAGAGATGTGAAGACGATGTAATCAGTCCATCACCCTTGATTTGAGTGTGTGGTCGTCCCTCAGCCTGGAGAAGAGTTCTGTTCCATAGTCTGAAACAATATGAAGATCAAGCGACAGTGTGGAGACTTATATATTTTGATATTCACTCTGTCAGACGCTGCAACAGAATGGCTTCTTGGTACAAAACTTTTCAAGAGAATGGCTCTGAGAGGGACGTGACCTCTCAGTGATCACATTCTTTCTTCTACCACTCTACACCTCTCCTGCCCACAGTATATAAGTCTCCACACTGTCGCTTGATCTTCATATTGTTTCAGACTATGGAACAGAACTCTTCTCCAGGCTGAGGGACTGATCACCTCAAATCAAGGGTGATGGATTTTGATACATCGTCTTCACATCTCTACTGCTGCTGCCTACTTTTTTTCCCTCGACTGAAGAAGTCTACTGTGTAGGCGAAACGTTTGGGAAAAAAGGGCCCCTTTTGGTGTCTTACCTACCAACCTGTCAGTTTTTTTTATACCATTTTGATATTAGTTTTGGCTTGTTCAAACAGATGCATTTATAATAGAGGCTGTTGTACATAACCTTAAATCTGATATTTTTCACGAATTCTAAAAGGGCTGTCTTAAATGTCTAGCGCAAGCTCAAATTTGATGTTCCGGCCTTTGCCAAAAAGGGGCAAAATTTGCCCTATACGATTGTCCCCCTTTTGGGGTTTAAAAACCATGCTAGTTAAATTATGGGAGAGCCCCCCACCATTCTCCCCATGGTGCTTTGTCCTCTCAGAGCCTCACCATTGATTTCTGAACCCTTTTCGTTTTTCTATGCCCTACAACTATTGTAAACAGATTGGGGGGGGGGAACCCATAATTACTTAGACAGTTGAAGATGTGACGAGATAGAGCCCAATATATTTTTCGTGAGTCATCCATTTTCCATTTTTTAACCCCAAACCCTTTTGAGTATTGTAGGGATAACAACGGCATTTTCTAAGCAATGGGAATTGTTTCGGCCTTTTACTGTTTATAAACCAAAAAAATTGTGAACTGTAAAGATTTAAAATTTCGGTGTCAAATAGGTATTGCTTATTTAATATGAGAAGAAATTTCAATAACTGTAGCCCGGTGGCCTGGGGGCTAAAGCTTTCGCTTCCCCACGGAGGGGGCCCCGGGGTTTGATTCCCGGCGGGTGGAAAGGGGTTGACGTGTTTCCTTTTCACCTGTTGTCATGTTAACCTAGCAGGAAAAGGGACCTGGGTTTAGTCGACTGGTGTGGGTCGCATCCTGGGGGACAAGATTGAGGACCTAATGGAAATAAGACAGACAGTCCTCGATGACGCACCGACTTTCTTGGGTTATCCTGTGGCTAACCCTCCGGGGGTTTAAAAATCCGACGAAAATCTTATCTTATAACTATGGGGAAAAAATTAGTCCCCCAAAAAAAAAAAAAAAAATAATGATTATCAATTACAAAAAATTTTAATCTAAAAAGTAGCAATTTTTTTTTACGTGGGTTTTATTTGGGAAAGGGAATTTGCCAGGAAAAATACTTAGGAAAAAATTTAAAGAAACAAGCATAATTGTTGTTCCTTTATAACAATGGTCAAAGTAGGTAAGGGATGGGAAAAGGGGAAGGTTTCCTGACGCGGGGGGTTTGTCATATGAACCCGCAGCTGGAGCTTTGGGGCATCTGGGCCGACGCCTTCCGCTGGCTTACCGGTCCACCCTTTAAATATTAAGGTTGATATATTTTTTTAAAAAACTTATGGAAGATTTTGGGTTCGTTGTTGATACTTGACGTGTCACTAGTGATATATTCTCCCGTTTATTACCCCGATTCTACTCTTATGGACTGTCCTTTTTTGCTGGTTCTAAAATGCTTCATTGAACCTTTGGCATCTGGCATCTGGGGTTATCAGGGCCCGTGACACTTGGTTTCCCCCTCCCACCAAACTACGGTGCCCCGTGGCCTGGTTTCAAAAACCCCACTTCATACGGTTAAGGTCCGGGTTTATTCCCAGCGAATTCTATTATTTTAAAAATCATATTATTTTGAAACTTTATTCTGTTATATTGCTCTCGACCATGCACTTGCTAGGTACAACCTTCTCAGCATTTTAAAAAAAGTTCGATAGTTAAAATCTCCATGAATAAACAGAGCATTAGAATCTTGTCCACTGAAATTAATTTTTTGTTGTTTAATCTTAGTTCAAGATTTTTTCCAGTTTACCATAATAAACCTTTTAAAACATTTTTTTCAAGGAATCTTGTAGACACAACCGTCAGTATTTTGCGGGGAATTATCAAAAATTATCAAAAGTGTTTTTAACTATCAATATTTTTAAATACAACTTTGATATTAAAATTTTTAAGTCGGGAAGGCATATCAACTAATTTTTCAAGGGGAGAACCAACATAAGTTTAGTTGAATAAGGTTGGTTGTTTTTTTTTGAATTGTAGAAAACATTTCTAGCAATTAAAAAAAAAATTTTCAGTTAAGATTTTTGGGGGATTTTAGATCATTAGCTATTTCATAAATTTTCGAGTTTTCCCCTTTATCTGAGAATTCGGGGCTGCAACAGTAAAGCTCTCAAAAACATTTTGATGAGAATACAGACAGTTTAATTTTTATCTTGATGTGAAGAATAATAGGCATAGGAACAGTTATTTGTTGGTTAATTGTAAATTTTAAATTTAAGACGGTTTTCCCCTTTAAAGATTAAGACATCTGCCTGGAAGAAACACATCAACCAGAAAACCCGCTGAAAAATTTTTAAGGGCGCCTCAAACCTGAGAAAAGGTTTCCGATACCTCAGTAAGGAATCGTTTAAGACACTGTACATTTGGAAAGTCAAACCATACTGGAGTATGCAGCCCCATTTGGAACCCACACCTGGTCAAGCACGTCAAAAATTAGAGAAAGGAAAAAGGTTTGCAAAAAAGGGGTTAAACCAGAGCTAAGGGAAGGTCATAGAAGAAAGAAGGGGAAATCGGCCTGAGACACTGGAGGGCAGAAGGGTTAGGGAGACAGATAACGACATACAAAATACTGAGAGGAATAGATAAGGTGGACAGAGACGGGGTGTTCCAGAGAGGGGAAAAAAGAAAAAAGGGGGTCACATTTGGGAAGTTGAAGACTCAGACGAGTCAAAGGGATGTTAGGAAGTATTTTTAAATCATAGAGTTGTCAGGAAGTGGAGAGTTAAAAGTGATGTAGTGGAGGCAGGAACCAAAAGCTTTAAGATGAGGTATGGTAAACCCCAGAAGCGGGGAGAGAGAGGACCTAGTAGCTGTCAGTGAAGAGGCGGGCAAGGAGCTAAGTCTCGACCCCTGCAAAACAATTAGGTGAGTACACACACACACCAGGTGATCAGGCTGGGGAAACTCCCAAAAAACGATCAAGAAGTATGTGAGGAGCTCAACAGAGATTTAAGGAAGTATTTACAGTGGAGACAGAAGGACCCCCGGGAAAACAGAACAGAGGGGTACACCAAAAGGAGATACCAACAAGTGTTGGATGAAATACACAACCGAGGAGGATTTGGGGGGATGGAAGACGGCAAATGTATTCCCATCTTTGAAAGAAGACAGAAAGAGGCACTAAACTATAGACCAGTGTCACTGAAGTGTATAGCATGCAAAGTCATGGTGAAGATTATCAGGGGGGGAGTGGTGAGCTCCTTTGGGGAAAAAAACAAGATTAAACGACAACCAGCACGGATTCATGGAAGGCAAAAAACCCGTGTCACAAACCTACTGGGGTTTTATGACAAAAAAGAAGTAAGACACGAGAGAGAGGGGGTTTTTTTGCATTTTCTTTTGGGGGGCAAGAAGGCCTTCGACACAGTTCCTCAAAGAGATTAGTGCAGAAGCTAGAGGATCAGGCACGTATAACGGGAAGGGCACTGCAATGGATCAGAGAATACCTGGGCAGGGGGGCAACAACGAGTCATGGTACGTGATGAGGTATACAGTGGGCGCCTGTGACTAGCGGGATCCCCCCAGGGTCAACCTAGGACCAGTGCTATTTTTGTAATATGTGAATGACTTGACGGAAGGGATAGACTCAGAAGTGTCCTTGTTTGCAGATATGTGAAGTTAATGAGGAGAATTAAATCAGATGAGGATCAGACAGGACTGCAAAGAGACCTGGACAGACGGGGCGCGTGGTCCAGCAACTGGCTCTTCGAATTTAACCCCCCCAAATGTAAAGTCATGAAGATGGAAGGTCAAAGAACACCGCATACAGAGTATAGGCTAGGTGGCCAAAGACTGCAAACCTCACTAAAAGGGGGAAAAAAAAATCTTGGGGTGAGTATAAAACCCGAGATTTCCCCGGGGAAACAAAAACATCAACCAGAAAGCTGCTGCAGCAAGGGGGCCTGGAAAAACCCGAGAATAGCGTCTGATACCTTTTTTAAGGAATCGTTCAAGACCCTGTACAAGTGTACGTCAGGTCCATACCGGAGAACAACGCCGCTCATGGAGCAAAAGAGAGGACCCGGGATTGGGCAGGAAGAGGGGGCCAGGGTTTTGTCTTGACCCCGGGGGCCACAAATAGTGAAAAAAAATATATATATATATTTTTTATATATATATATATATATATATATATATATATATATATATATATATATATATATATATATATATATATACATACATACTACCTATTTGTGGTTGCAGGGGTCGACATAGCTCCAAGCCCCGCCTCTTCACTGATCAATACTAGGGCCTCTGCTCCATGAGCTTTGTCATACCCCGTCTTAAAAATATGTATGGTTCCTGCCTCTACTTTTATAGAGGTTGCAAGCCTCACCTCCAGTCAGGCTTGGGGGGTGGGAGTACGCAAATCCTCCCAGATTGCCCTACCAGCTTTTCCCATCCTCTTCCATAGCATCAAATGAGTTAAAAACAAATTCTTCCAGACAACCTCAGTGATTCAGCAGGAAACAGGACCCTAGCTACACCAGTGCCATCACTGAATGGGAGACTTGCTGCTCTAACACCAAAAACCCAGTGCATAACTGGCCCCACAAACAGTCAAGTTGGGATGGCCCCATCACTGAAAAGATGATTGCCAATATGCTTAGGGCTGTAACATAAAAACAGGAGACTGCCGGGTCTCTTAGCCGTGAGTGCACATCACAAAGGGATTTCCCTTTCCAAAAAAGTTCCCATTTCGGCAATGGGAACCCGCCTGACCCAAAAACCCTCCGTATTGCAGTGGCTTTTGATACTCATTTTTAAGTACTATTTCCTTTGATACTCATTTTTAAGTACTACTTTGATACTCATTTTTAAGTACTACTTCCTGATACTCATTTTAAGTACTACTTCCTGATACTCATTTTTAAGTACTAACTTTTTTCCTTTTTGATACTCTTTTTTAAGTACTATTTCCTGATACTCATTTTTGTACTATTTCCCGATACTCTTTTTTAAGTACTATTTCCTGATACTCATTTTTAAGTACTACTTCCTGATACTCATTTTCCTCAATGCACTTTCCAACGAAATTAAAGACAATTCTTCCATTTGTATCTCTTCAATCATTTCCTTCTTCAATTTATCAGCCTCTTTGTTTGTTGACTTGTAAATTCCCGTTTCACTTGCTGCAGGAATGTCAGTGACGTCAAATGACAACTGTTTCATCCCTTGGTGGCTTTTTTGTTGATATTTTTTTGTGGATGTCACCAAATTGGTTGCAACTTTTGTTGTGTTTTCTGGTTGGTACAGTAGTACTTTATCTCCACTTTCTTTAACCCCTTTCACATTCACTACCACTGTCATTTGATGCCAATTAGTAATTTTCCGAGTTGCTATTTATGATTAGTAAAGCAGATATAGGGACTTTTTCATTGTTTTTAAACAAAAGTTCAGCGATTTATGACACGGGAGACTTTTTTATTTGGAAACAAAAAAAAAAAGTTAAAACCCCCTAGTGTGTACTGATTGTGGTTGCGGGGGTCGAGTCACAGCTCCTCGCTCCGCCTCTTCACTGGTCGATACTGGGGTCACTCTCCCTGCTCCATGAGCTTTATCATACCTTTTCTTAAAACCCTATGTATGGATCCTACCTAATTACATCACTTTCCAGACTATTCTACTTTTATGACAACTATGTGACTCACTAAGTCTTCAACTTCCAATTATGACCCATTGTTGCTGTGTCCCATCTCTGGAACATCCTGTCTCCATCCACCTTGTCAATTCCTCTCAGTATTTTAGGTGTTGTTATCATATCTCCCCCATCTCTCCTGTCCTCCAGTGTTGTTGGGGCGATTTCCCCTTTAACCCTCCTCGTAGGACATACCCCTTAACTCCCCGGGGGGAGTCCGTTGCAAACTTTTTCACTTTCTCTAATTTCATGATGTTTGACCAGATGGGTTCCAAACTGGGGGTGCATACTCCAATATAGGCCGACATACACAGTGTACAGTGTCCTGAACGCTTCCAAACTGAGAAGTCGGAATGCTATTAGGTTTGCCAGGGCCCAAAGCTGCAGCATTTTTTGGTTAGTGTCCATCAAGAGATGTGTTCGGTATTATCGTCACCCCGATCCCCTTTTTTTTTAATGAGGTTTTTTTTTGGCCACCTAGCTTATACTTTGTCTGCAGTCTTTTTCCCTTCCCCGGGCTCTTTTACTTTGTGTGTGTGTTTTACTAATTTTTGGGGGTTTCGGGGGTCAAGTCATAGCTCCGGGCCCCCCCCCCCACTGATCCCCCACTAGGTTTTTTCTCTCTCCTGCTTAATGAGTTTTTTATCAAACCTCGTTTTAAAAAAAATTTTATGGTTCCTGGCCCCCATTACGTCACTTGCGGGGGTTCCACTTCCTGACAACTCTGGGACTAAAGAAATATTTTCCCAACACCCCCTTTTATTCATCTGAGTCTTCATCTTCCAAATGTGCCCCCCTTTTTTTTGTGCCCCCTCTATGGAACATCCTGACTCTGTCCACCTTTTTCAATTCCTGCAGTTTTTTTTATGTCGTTATCATGTCTCCTTTTAAATCTCCTGTCCCCAGGCTGACCTATTTCTCTTAACCATTCTTAGAAAATTTTATTTAGTTTTGGAACTAGTCTTGTTGGAAAAACCCTTTTCACTTTTTCTAATTTCCCCCTGTGATTGACCAGGGGGAGGGTTTCCCCCAAAAAGGGGCTGCATTTTCCAGAATGGGCCTGACGTACAAGGTGTACAAAGTATTGAACGATTCCTTATTTAGGTATCGGGGAAAAATATTTCAGGTTTCCAGCTTCAACATGCCCCCCCGATCTGGTTGATTTTTCCCCAGGGGGTGTGCCCGGATTATACCACCCCAAGATCCTTTCAATTTTAGTAGGTTTGCAGTTTTTGGCCACCTAGCCAATACTCTGTCTGTGGTCCCTTTTTCCCTTCCCCAATCTTTTTGAATTTGCATTTGTCGGGGTTAAATTGAGGGGGCCGATGCAAAAAGGGGGAGCCTGTCCAGGTCACTTTTTAGTCCTGCCTTATCCTCATCCGATTTAACCCCTCATCAACTTCGCATCATCTGCAAACAGGGGCACTTCTGGGGTCTATCCACCGTCATGTCATTCAAAAAAAAAATAGCACTGATCCCAGGACTGACCCCCCCGGATTTCCCCCCCGTCACAGGCGCCCACTCTGACACCTCGTCAAGTACCATGACTTTTTGTTGCCTAACTTTCAGGTTTCATTGATCCATTGAGTTTTTCCGTTATGTATGCCGATCCTTTTCTTTTGCACTAATCTCTCGGGAAAAACTGTGTCGAACGCCTCCTTAAGGGCCAAGAAAATGCAACTTTTCCCCCCCCCTCCCTCGTGTCTTACTTCCGTTAACTTGTAAAAAACCCCCCCGTTTATGTTTTTTCATTCTAGGTGCTCCATCACTCTCCTCCTGATAATCTTCTCCATGACTTTTCATACATTAGGCAGTGACACTGGGCGCAGTTTAGTGCCCATGTTTGTATCATTT
>WNWK01004024.1:0-20000 GCA_009830355.1 Cherax destructor
GTATGAGTTAGAGACATCTCAGGTAGACGAGGGGACAGCTGGAGAGGGCGAGTATGTTTGAGAGACATCTCAGGTAGACGAGGGGACAGCTGGAGAGGGCGAGTATGTTTGAGAGACATCTCAGGTAGACGAGGGGACAGCTGGAGAGGACGAGTATGTTTGAGAGACATCTCAGGTAGACGAGGGGACAGCTGGAGAGGACGAGTATGTTTGAGAGACATCTCAGGTAGACGAGGGGACAGCTGGAGAGGACGAGTATGAGTGAGAGACATCTCAGGTAGACGAGGGGACAGCTGGAGAGGACGAGTATGTTTGAGAGACATCTCAGGTAGACGAGGGGACAGCTGGAGAGGACGAGTATGTTTGAGAGACATCTCAGGTAGACGAGGGGACAGCTGGAGAGGACGAGTATGAGTGAGAGACATCTCAGGTAGACGAGGGGACAGCTGGAGAGGGCGAGTATGTTTGAGAGACATCTCAGGTAGACGAGGGGACAGCTGGAGAGGGAGAGTATGAGTGAGAGACATCTCAGGTAGACGAGGGGACAGCTGGAGAGGGAGAGTATGAGTGAGAGACATCTCAGGTAGACGAGGGGACAGCTGGAGAGGGAGAGTATGTTTGAGAGACATCTCAGGTAGACGAGGGGACAGCTGGAGAGGGCGAGTATGTTTGAGAGACATCTCAGGTAGACGAGGGGACAGCTGGAGAGGACGAGTATGAGTGAGAGACATCTCAGGTAGACGAGGGGACAGCTGGAGAGGGAGAGTATGTTTGAGAGACATCTCAGGTAGACGAGGGGACAGCTGGAGAGGGCGAGTATGTTTGAGAGACATCTCAGGTAGACGAGGGAACAGCTGGAGAGGGCGAGTATGTTTGAGAGACATCTCAGGTAGACGAGGGGACAGCTGGAGAGGGCGAGTATGTTTGAGAGACATCTCAGGTAGACGAGGGGACAGCTGGAGAGGGCGAGTATGTTTGAGAGACATCTCAGATAGACGAGGGGACAGCTGGAGAGGACGAGTATGAGTGAGAGACATCTCAGGTAGACGAGGGGACAGCTGCAACTTAAAAACATGAGTGGCAACAAAGCTAACTCTTCTTTAGCCTTAATCAGGGTATTGAGCGACCTAGACAGCCAAGTGGTAGAAACAACATACATACACAGATTTAAAAACAGGTATGACAGGGCTCAAGCAGATAAGGAGTCAACCCAGAAGCGGTCAGCGAAGAGGCGGGGGCCAGGAGCTGAGACAAATAATAAAGCACACCCTCCCACCCCCTCTCATATCCCCAACACACCCTCACACATCCCCCGTTCACCCTCCTACCCCCCACAGACTCCCTCATCCCCACACATCCTCCAACACCCCCAAACAGCTTCCCACACCTCACACAGCCTCCCACACCCCACACAGTCTCCCACACCCCCACACAGCCTCCCACACAACCTCCCACACCCCCACACAGCCTCCCACTCCCCCACACACGTGTTATCCATGAGATCGAGAGAGAGAGACCGAGAGAGAGAGACAGGGAGGAAGAGAGAGAGAGAGAGAGAGAGGGAGGGAGAGAGAGAGGGAGGGAGAGAGAGAGAGCGAGAGAGAGAGAGAGGGAGGGAGAGAGAGAGAGGGAGGGAGAGAGAGAGAGAGAGAGAGGGGCTAGCATCTCTCATGTTTACTTAACACGGCACACGACAAGATTTTCTGAAGGTAAATAACAGAAGTCAACAGTGTGTGAGGAGGGAGGAAGCGTGGAGGAAGGAGGGAGGGAGGGAGAGAAGGGAGGGAGGGAGAAGAGAGGGAGAAAGAGGATGTACAGTGTAACATGCTACGTTATCAGGATAGTCGTGCTGTGCTCTCTCTCTCTCTCTCTCTCTCTCTCTCTCTCTCTCTCTCTCTCTCTCACACTGCCAGTATTGCTCACAAAACCGTCCTGTTCTCTTTAATATTCACGCCCTGAGGTGATCCACAGCTCCCCCTCCCATACCAGCCCCCAACCCCCTTCCCCCTCCCCTACCACTCACCCAACCCCTACCACCTCCCATACCCCTCTCCCTCCTCTTTCCACTCACCTTTCCTCACCTCACCCTAACTCTCACCCTCTCCCTCCCTCTCACCCTCTCCCAGCATCTGACAGAAGCTGTGACCTGAGATAATCTTCAGCTGACCACACCCATCCAGAGGTCTACTTTAACGCTGCACCAGCTGCACCAGTAACAATGACACCAGCAGCTGCACCAGTAACAATGACACCAGGACACCAGTGGCAGCAGCTGCACCAGTAACAACGATACCAGGACACCAGCAGCAGCAGCTGCAGCAGTAACAACAACACCAGGACACCAGCTGCACCAGCTGCAGCAGTAACAATGACACCAGCAGCAGTAACAATGACACCAGCAGCTGCAGCAGTAACAATGACACAAGGACACCAGCACCAGCAGCTGCAGCAGTAACAATGACACTAGCAGCAGTAACAATGACACCAGCAGCTGCAGCAGTAACAATGACACCAGCAGCAGTAACAATGACACCAGCAGCAGTAACAATGACACCAGCAGCTGCAGCAGTAACAATGACACCAGCAGCTGCAGCAGTAACAATGACACCAGCAGCTGCAGCAGTAACAATGACACCAGCAGCAGTAACAATGACACCAGCAGCTGCAGCAGTAACAATGACACCAGCAGCTGCAGCAGTAACAATGACACCAGCAGCTGCAGCAGTAACAATGACACCAGCAGCAGTAACAATGACACCAGCAGCAGTAACAATGACACCAGCAGCTGCAGCAGTAACAATGACACCAGCAGCTGCAGCAAGAGCACCACAGTAACAAGACCAGACCCAGCAGCGCAGCCAGTCAGTACAACGACACCAGAACCAGCAGCAGCAGAACAAACACACACGGACACCAGCAGCAGCAGTCACCAGACACGACACCAGAACACCACCAGCAGCAGCAGCGCAGTAACAATGACACCAGACACCAGCAGAACAGCAGCGCAGTAACAACGCACCGAACGCAGCAGGAACAAGCACAGCACAGTAACACGAACAGGACACCAGCAGGCAGCAGCAGTAACACCAGGACACCAGCAGCTGCACAGTAACAACACACGGACACCAGCAGCTGCACCAGTACAACGACACCAGAACACAGCAGCGCAGCGTCAGACACAACACCAGCAGCGCACCAGTAACAAGACACCAGGACACCGCAAGCGGCACCAGTACAACACAGCCAGACACCAGCACAGACACCAGAACAACGCACCAGAACACAAGCACCAGGACAACACACACCAGGCACAGCACAAGTACCAGGACACCAGACCACAGACCAAGCAGAACAACACCAGGACAACACCAGGACAGCAGCTGCACAGTAACAACGACACCAGGACAACACACGCACGTACACACGCACCAGGACACCAACAACACCAAGGACACACAGCAGCAGCAGCGCAGTAACAACGACACCAGGACACCAGCAGCAGCAGCCTAGCAGTAACAATGACACCGGACACCAGCAGCAGCGCCAGCATAACAACGACACCAGGACACCAGCAGCAGCAGCGCCAGTAACAACGACACCAGGACACCAGCAGACAGCGCAGCAGTCAACAGACACAGGACACCAGCAGCGCATAAAACGCACCAGACACAAGACACCAGGACACAGACAGACAGCAGCAGCAACAAGACACAACGACCCAGCAGCAGCAGCAGTAGCAACAACAACCAGGACACCAGCAGCAGCTTGCCAGTAACAACGACACCAGACACCACCAGCAGCAGCACAGCCCACCAGCAAAACGACACCAGGAACCACCAGCAGCACGCAGCCGCACCAGTAACAACGACACCAGGACACCAGCAGCAGCGCCATAACAAGAACCAGGACACCAGAGGCGCGCCGTAACACAGACACCAGCAGCGCAGAACAGACACCGCGCCGCATAACAAGACAGAACAGCAGCAGCGGCACCAGTAACAACGACACCAGGACACCAGCAGCAGCGGCACCAGTAACAACACACCAGAACACCAGCAGCAGCGCGCCGAACAACGACACAGAACACCAGCAGCAGCAGCGGCACCAGTAACAACTACACAGGACACCAGCAGCAGCTTGCACCAGTAACAACGACACCAGAACACCAGCAGCAGGCACCAGGACACCAGCACAGCAGCGCACGAACAACGACACCAGACACCAGCAGCAGCTGCATAACAACGACCAGGACCGCAGCGCACAGCGCACCAGTACACACCAGACACCGCAGAGCAGGTAACAACGACACAGGACACCGCAGCAGCAGCGATGCGAACAATGACCAGGACCAGCAGCAGCGCAGCGTAACAACGACACCAGGACACCAGCGCAGCGCGCACAGTAACAACGACACAGGACACAGCAGCAACAGCGCCCAGTAACAACACCAGGACACCAGCAGGCAGAAGAACAACGACACCAGGACACCGAGCGCGCGCTGATGCAGAACAATGACACCAGGACACCAAGCAGCCGCAGCAGTAAACGACACCAGGACACCAGGCAGCAGCGCACGAACAACGACACCAGGACACCCGCAGCAGCTGATGCAGGAACAATGACACCAGGACCAGCAGCAGCAGCTGATGCAGTAACAATGACACCAGGACACCAGCAGCAGCACCAGTAACAACGACACCAGGACACCAGCAGCAGCAGCTGCAGCAGTAACAATGACACCAGGACACCAGCAGCAGCACCAGTAACGACACCAGGACACCAGCAGCAGCAGCTGCAGCAGTAACAATGACACCAGGACACCAGCAGCAGCACCAGTAACAACGACACCAGGACACCAGCAGCAGCAGCTGCAGCAGTAACAATGACACCAGGACACCAGCAGCAGCAGCAGCTGCACCAGTAACAACGATACCAGGACACCAGCAGCTGCACCAGTAACAACGACACCAGGACACCAGCAGCAGCTGCACCAGTAACAACGACACCAGAACACCAGCAGCTGCACCAGTAACAACGACACCAGAACACCAGCAGCAGCGGCACCAGTAACAACGACACCAGAACACCAGCAGCAGCAGCTGCACCAGTAACAACGACACCAGAACACCAGCAGCAGCAGCGGCACCAGTAACAACTACACCAGGACACCAGCAGCAGCAGTTGCACCAGTAACAACGACACCAGAACACCAGCAGCAGCAGTTGCACCAGTAACAACGATACCAGGACACAGCAGCGCACATACTAACGACACCAGACAGCAGCAACAGTCAAGCACCAGAACACACGCATGACGTAACAGACACCAGCAGCCAGCAGCAGCGGCACCAGTAACAACGACACCAGGACACCAGCAGCAGCTGCACCAGTAAACGACACCAGAACACCAGCAGCAGCAGCTGCACCAGTAACAACGACACCAGGACACCAGCAGCAGCAGTTGCACCAGTAACAACGACACCAGGACACCAGCAGCAGCAGTTGCACCAGTAACAACGACACCAGGACACCAGCAGCAGCAGTTGCACCAGTAACAACGACACCAGAACACCAGCAGCAGCAGCTGCACCAGTAACAACGACACAGAACACCAGCAGCAGCAGTTGCCCAGTAACAACACACCAGGACACCAGCAGCAGCAGCGCACCAGTAACAACGACACGGAACACCAGCCAGCAGCATGTCATGGGGTGAACAACGACCCAAGGACACCTTGTCAGGTGTACAGCAGCCCCGGAGGTACACCACCGCATCGGGAGAACAGCAGCATGCACCAGAGTACAACGCATGTCGGAAACCAGCACTACCCAGGAAGGACACCATCTGTCATGTGGGTGTAAACAGCAACTACCCAGGAGGTACTACCCTCCTGTCATGTGGGTGTAAACAGCAACTGCCCAGGGAGGTACTACCCTCCTGTCATGTGGGTAGTAAACAGCAACTACCCAGGAGGTACTACCTCCTGTCATGTGGGTGTAAACAGCAACTACCCAGGAGGTACTACCCTCCTGTCATGTGGGTGTAAACAGCAACTACCCAGGGAGGTACACCTCCTGTCATGTGGGTGGTAAACAGCAACTACCCAGGGAGGTACTACCCTCCTGTCATGTGGGTGGTAAACAGCAACTACCAGGAGGTACTACCCTCCTGTCATGTGGGTGGTAAACACAACTACCCAGGAGGTACTACCCTCCTGTCATGTGGGTGGTAAACAGCACTACCCAGGAGTACTACCTCCTGTCATGTGGGTGGTAAACAACACCCAGGGAGGTCTACCCTCCTGTCATGTGGGTGTAACAGCAACTACCCAGGAGGTACTACCCTCCTGTCATGTGGGTGGTAACAGCAACACCCAGGAGGACTACCCTCTGTCATGTGGGTGTAAACAGCAACTACCCAGGGAGGTACTACCCTCCTGTCATGTGGGTAGTAAACAGCAACCCAGGGAGGTACTACCCTCCTGTCATGTGGGTGAAACAGCAACTACCCAGGAGGTACTACCCTCCTGTCATGTGGGTGTAAACAGCAACTACCCAGGGAGGTACTACCCTCCTGTCATGTGGGTGTAAACAGCAACTACCCAGGGAGGTACTACCCTCCTGTCATGTGGGTGTAAACAGCAACTACCCAGGAGGTACTACCCTCCTGTCATGTGGGTGTAAACAGCAACTACCCAGGAGGTACTACCCTCCTGTCATGTGGGTGGTAAACAGCAACTACCCAGGGAGGTACTACCTCCTGTCATGTGGGTGGTAAACAGCAACTACCCAGGAGGTACTACCCTCCTGTCATGTGGGTGTAAACAGCAACTACCCAGGAGGTACTACCCTCCTGTCATGTGGGTGTAAACAGCAACACCCAGGGAGGTACTACCCTCCTGTCATGTGGGTGGTAACAGCAACTACCCAGGGAGGTACTACCCTCTGTCATGTGGGTAGTAACAGCACTACCCAGGGAGGTACTACCCTCCTGTCATGTGGGTGTAAACAGCAACTACCCAGGAGGTACTACCCTCCTGTCATGTGGGTGTAAACAGCAACTACCCAGGAGGTACTACCCTCCTGTCATGTGGGTGTAAACAGCAACTACCCAGGGAGGTACTACCCTCCTGTCATGTGGGTAGTAAACAGCAACTACCCAGGGAGGTACTACCCTCCTGTCATGTGGGTAGTAAACAGCAACTACCCAGGGAGGTACTACCCTCCTGTCATGTGGGTAGTAAACAGCAACTACCCAGGGAGGTACTACCCTCCTGTCATGTGGGTGGTAAACAGCAACTACCCAGGGAGGTACTATCCTCCTGTCATGTGGGTGGTAAACAGCAACTACCCAGGGAGGTACTACCCTCCTGTCATGTGGGTGTAAACAGCAACTACCCAGGGAGGTACTACCCTCCTGTCATGTGGGTGGTAAACAGCAACTACCCAGGGAGGTACTACCCTCCTGTCATGTGGGTAGTAAACAGCAACTACCCAGGGAGGTACTACCCTCCTGTCATGTGGGTAGTAAACAGCAACTACCCAGGGAGGTACTACCCCTGTCATGTGGGTAGTAAACAGCAACTACCCAGGGAGGTACTACCCTCCTGTCATGTGGGTGGTAAACAGCAACTACCCAGGGAGGTACTACCCTCTGTCATGTGGGTGGTAAACAGCAACTACCCAGGGAGGTACTACCCTCCTGTCATGTGGGTAGTAAACAGCAACTACCCAGGAGGTACTACCCTCCTGTCATGTGGGTGTAAACAGCAACTACCCAGGAGGTACTACCCTCCTGTCATGTGGGTAGTAAACAGCAACTCCCAGGAGGTACTACCCTCCTGTCATGTGGGTGTAAACAGCAACTACCCAGGGAGGTACTACCTCCTGTCATGTGGGTGAGTAAACAGCAACTACCCAGGGAGGTACTACCCTCCTGTCATGTGGGTGGTAAACAGCAACTACCCAGGAGGTACTACCTCCTGTCATGTGGGTGGTAAACAGCAACTACCCAGGAGGTACTACCCTTCTGTCATGTGGGTGGTAAACAGCAACTACCCAGGGAGGTACTACCCTCCTGTCATGTGGGTGGTAAACAGCAACTACCCAGGGAGGTACTACCCTTCTGTCATGTGGGTGGTAAACAGCAACTACCCAGGGAGGTACTACCCCCCTGTCATGTGGGTAGTAAACAGCAACTACCAAGGGAGGTACTACCCTCCTGTTATACGACTGTGAAACAGGTATGTCGCCTACTATTTGTTAGTCTTGTACCATTTAATTTCTTATTTAATTGGCTTGGTCTGAGACCCTGCCTCTGGGGTGGGTAACCCCCGGAACAACTGACAGGTAACAGCAACCAACAGTCTGAGACCCTGCCTCTGGGGTCGGTAACCCCCGGAACAACTGACAGGTAACAGCAACCAACAGTCTGAGACCCTGCCTCTGGGGGCGGTAACCCCCGGAACAACTGACAGGTAACAGCAACCAACAGTCTGAGACCCTGCCTCGGGGGTCGGTAACCCCCGGAACAACTGACAGGTAACAGCAACCAACAGTCTGAGACCCTGCCTCTGGGGTCGGTAACCCCCGGAACAACTGACAGGTAACAGCAACCAACAGTCTGAGACCCTGCCTCTGGGGTGGGTAACCCCCGGAACAACTGACAGGTAACAGCAACCAACAGTCTGAGACCCTGCCTCGGGGGTGGGTAACCCCCGGAACTACTGACAGGTAACAGCAACCAACAGTCTGAGACCCTGCCTCGGGGTCCAGGTAACTCCCGGCAGAACAACTGACAGGTAACAGCAACCAACAGTCTGAGACCCTGCCTCTGGGGTGGGTAACCCCCGGAACAACTGACAGGTAACAGCAACCAACAGTCTGAGACCCTGCCTCTGGGGTGGGTAACCCCCGGAACTACTGACAGGTAACAGCAACCAACAGTCTGAGACCCTGCCTCTGGGGTGGGTAACCCCCGGAACAACTGACAGGTAACAGCAACCAACAGTCTGAGACCCTGCCTCTGGGGTGGGTAACCCCCGGAACAACTGACAGGTAACAGCAATCAACAGTCTGAGACCCTGCCTCTGGGGTGGGTAACCCCCGGAACTACTGACAGGTAACAACAACACTAAACAATATATTTCATCTGTCAAGAGCATTTAAATCAAGGAGCAAAAAAAAAATGAAAATATTGGGCAGAAGTTCACTCGGCCATGACCACTGGCAGCATATTTACATAAGCCAGGCACTGTGTTGACAATTTACAACGCAAAGCCGATTACCCAAGATTTACAAGATCAACCGCGATTTACATTGTACCTCCAACAACCAGACTCAACCATAATTGTTTCTGTGTAATTAATATGTTCTTGTTAGTTAATAAATGACACGACTAGTTAATGCACAGCACGTTAGTGGCTTTTGTGGTTAACAATGCTTTATTATATACAAGCTACGTATTGTAGACTGTTCTGTATTTATATGTTGATGACACTACAAAGATGGCCGTCGCCAATCCCGCGCTGTGCACTGAAGACAAGGACGAGCGTACTTAGCGGGTGCACTGAAGACAAGGACGAGCGTACTTAGCGGGTGCACTGAAGACAAGGACGAGCGTACTTAGCGGGTGCACTGAAGACAAGGACGAGCGTACTTAGCGGGTGCACTGAAGACAAGGACGAGCGTACTTAGCGGGTGCACTGAAGACAAGGACGAGCGTACTTAGCGGGTGCACTGAAGACAAGGACGAGCGTACTTAGCGGGTGCACTGAAGACAAGGACGAGCGTACTTAGCGGGTGCACTGAAGACAAGGACGAGCGTACATAGCGGGTGCACTGAAGACAAGAACGAGCGTACTTAGCGGGTGTACTGAAGACAAGGACGAGCGTACTTAGCGGGTGTACTGAAGACAAGGACGAGCGTACTTAGCGGGTGTACTGAAGACAAGGACGAGCGTACTTAGCGGGTGTACTGAAGACAAGGACGAGCGTACTTAGCGGGTGCACTGAAGACAAGGACGAGCGTACTTAGCGGGTGCACTGAAGACAAGGACGAGCGTACTTAGCGGGTGTACTGAAGACGAGGACGAGCGTACTTAGCGGGTGCACTGAAGACAAGGACGAGCGTACTTAGCGGGTGCACTGAAGACAAGGACGAGCGTACTTAGCGGGTGCACTGAAGACAAGGACGAGCGTACTTAGCGGGTGCACTGAAGACAAGGACGAGCGTACTTAGCGGGTGCACTGAAGACAAGGACGAGCGTACTTAGCGGGTGCACTGAAGACAAGGACGAGCGTACTTAGCGGGTGGACTGAAGACAAGGACGAGCGTACTTAGCGGGTGCACTGAAGACAAGGACGAGCGTACATAGCGGGTGCACTGAAGACAAGAACGAGCGTACTTAGCGGGTGTACTGAAGACAAGGACGAGCGTACTTAGCGGGTGTACTGAAGACAAGGACGAGCGTACTTAGCGGGTGTACTGAAGACAAGGACGAGCGTACTTAGCGGGTGTACTGAAGACAAGGACGAGCGTACTTAGCGGGTGTACTGAAGACAAGGACGAGCGTACTTAGCGGGTGCACTGAAGACAAGGACGAGCGTACTTAGCGGGTGCACTGAAGACAAGGACGAGCGTACTTAGCGGGTGTACTGAAGACGAGGACGAGCGTACTTAGCGGGTGCACTGAAGACAAGGACGAGCGTACTTAGCGGGTGCACTGAAGACAAGGACGAGCGTACTTAGCGGGTGCACTGAAGACAAGGACGAGCGTACTTAGCGGGTGCACTGAAGACAAGGACGAGCGTACTTAGCGGGTGCACTGAAGACAAGGACGAGCGTACTTAGCGGGTGCACTGAAGACAAGGACGAGCGTACTTAGCGGGTGCACTGAAGACAAGGACGAGCGTACTTAGCGGGTGCACTGAAGACAAGGACGAGCGTATTTAGCGGGTGCACTGAAGACAAGGACGAGCGTACTTAGCGGGTGCACTGAAGACAAGGACGAGCGTACTTAGCGGGTGCACTGAAGACAAGGACGAGCGTACTTAGCGGGTGCACTGAAGACAAGGACGAGCGTACTTAGCGGGTGTACTGAAGACAAGGACGAGCGTACTTAGCGGGTGTACTGAAGACAAGGACGAGCGTACTTAGCGGGTGCACTGAAGACAAGGACGAGCGTACTTAGCGGGTGTACTGAAGACAAGGACGAGCGTACTTAGCGGGTGCACTGAAGACAAGGACGAGCGTACTTAGCGGGTGTACTGAAGACAAGGACGAGCGTACTTAGCGGGTGTACTGAAGACAAGGACGAGCGTACTTAGCGGGTGACTGAAGACAAGGACGAGCGTACTTAGCGGGTGCACTGAAGACAAGGACGAGCTACTTAGCGCGGGTGCACTGAAGACAAGGACGAGCGTACTTAGCGGGTGCACTGAAGACAAGGACGAGCGTACTTAGCGGGTGCACTGAAGACAAGGACGAGCGTACTTAGCGGGTGTACTGAAGACAAGGACGAGCGTACTTAGCGGGTGCACTGAAGACAAGGACGAGCGTACTTAGCGGGTGCACTGAAGACAAGGACGAGCGTACTTAGCGGGTGCACTGAAGACAAGGACGAGCGTACTTAGCGGGTGTACTGAAGACAAGGACGAGCGTACTTAGCGGGTGCACTGAAGACAAGGACGAGCGTACTTAGCGGGTGTAGTACCTGTGTTATGGGGCACCATTCGTTGTGTATACAAGCACCATCCTGGACGTTATTTCAACTTGCTGGATACATGGATCTCTAGCGCTGCGTCCACTGTTTTAGAAGTGGTCAGATATAACTAGTGGTCAGATATAACTAGTGAGGCTGGGGAAGCCAAGTGAAGTGCACCTTGTTTCTAGTAGTCCATCATCAGATCTGTATGACTCTTCTCGTTATTCATTACCCACATTTACAGTCGTGTACAACCTATGTACGACTTATGAACATAATTATATATAGAGTACAGTACACATGTAGTGGTGTTAACTTATACTACCAAATTATGTAGTGTGTACTTAAGTTCATCATTCACCACTTAACTGTGACTAAGTTATAATGTTTTACTGGGATCACCATCACCACCACCATGATCACCACCACCACTACCACCACCATGATCACCACCAGCACCACCATGATCACCACCACCATACCACCACCACCATCATCCACTCACCACCACCACCATACCACCCACTATCACCACAACCACCACCTGATCACCACTACCACCACCATGATCACTATCACCACAACCACCACCATGATCACCACCACTACCATCACCACTACCACCACCATGATCACCACCAGCACCACCATGATTACCACCACCACCATCACCACTACCACCACCACCATCACCACTACCACCACCATGATCACTATCACCACAACCACCACCATGATCACCATCACCACTACCACCACCATGATCACCACCACCACTACTATCACCATGATCACCACCACCATGATCACCATCACCACTATCACCACCATTATCACCACCACCACCACCACCATGATCACCATCACCACAGCTAAAAGCACCAGTCCAGATAACATCCCGGATAAGTTCGTAAAAGATGGTGCCTCTGAACTGGCAATTCCCATCGCCCACATAATAAATTTGTCAATCACCACTAATACCGTTCCTGAGGGGTTCAATAAGGCCAGAGTTACTCCAATCTTCAAGAAAAATAGTAGGTCTGACGTCAGCAACTATAGGCCTGTTAGTATACCCAGTGTGATGTCCAGAACTCTAGAGAAGGATGTGTACTGTCAAGTAATTAAATATCTTTATGACAAAATCATTCTCCATAGTTAGCAATCAGGCTTCATATCTTACTCGACTGACACCTCCCTAATTAATCTGACAGACTACCTGAGAACTCAAATGTCGATCGGGAATCTCATAGGTTTTGTAGACTGGTTTAAGTCCTACCTGTGTAACAAGAAACAAATTGTCAAGATCAACAACACAGAATCAGAACCCCTGCCGATAGCATGTGAGGTTTCCCAAGGTAGTATTCTGGGTTCCTTACTGTTCCTATGTTATGTAAATGATATGCCCATCAGTGTCAAGTGTAAGTTTCTGCTGTATGCAGACGACAATACGTTGTTAGTGTCAGGTAAGGACCCACAAGATATAGCTAATATACTGTAACTAGAACTAGTCCTGCAGCAAATGGTTAGTAGACAACAAATTGACCTAATTTACCCGAAATGCTCAGCATAACAAGCGGCTTTCTATATAGTAGTATGTCATTGATGTCAGCTAGGCCTGTACATGTATTTGTAGTAAATAAAGATATATTATTATTATTATTATTATTATTATTATTAAATAATCCTAACACCTCGGGAAAACGGAAGCCATATCCATCACCACTACCATCACTACCATCACCACTACCATTACCACTACCATCACCACTCCCATCACCACTACCATTACCACTCCCATCACCACTACCATCACCACTACCATCAAAACTACCATCACCACTACCATCACCACTACCATTACCATTACCATCACCACTACCATCACTACCATCACCACTACCATCACCACTACCATCACCACTACCATCACCACTACCATTACCATTACCATCACCACTACCATCACTACCATCACCACTACCATCATCACTACCATCATCACTACCATCACCACTACCATCACCACTACTACTAGAGATCCTAACAACGTCCAACTTCACTTGACAATTTAAAATATTGTCATACCTAAACTATATAAGAGTTGGCAAGACTGCAGCAGCTGCCCCTACCACCACCTTCCCCTACCCCTAACACAGGTGCTGCCCCTACCACCACCTTCCCCTACCCCTAACACAGGTGCTGCCCCTACCACCATCATCCTCTACCCCCAACACAGGTGCTGCCCCTACCACCACCATCCTCTACCCCCAACACAGGTGCTGCCCCTACCACCACCTTCCCCTACCCATAACACAGGTGCTGCCCCTACCACCACCTTCCCTACCCTAACACAGGTGCTGCCCTCACCACCTCATCCTCTACCCCAACACAGGTGCTGCCCCTACCACCATCCTTCCCCTAACACAGGTGCTGCCCTACCACCACCTTCCCTACCCTAACACAGGTGCTGCCCTACCACCACCTTCCCTACCCCTAACACAGGTGCTGCCCCTACCACCACCTTCCCCTACCCCTAACACAGGTGCTGCCCCTACCACCACCATCCTCTACCCCCAACACAGGTGCTGCCCCTACCACCACCTTCCCCTAACACAAGTGCTGCCCCTACCACCACCTTCCCTACCCCTAACACAGGTGCTGCCCCTACCACCACCATCCTCTACCCCTAACACAGGTGCTGCCCCTACCACCACCTTCCCTCACCTAACACAGGTGCTGCCCTCTACACTTCCTATCCCTAACACAGGTGCTGTCCCTCACTTCCTTCACCTAACACAGTGTGCCTACCACCTTCCCTTCACCTAACACAGGTGCTGCCCTACCACTTCCTTCACCTAACACAGGTGCTCCACTCTCTCCTACTTCCTTCACTCTAACACACAGGTCTGTCCCTACTTCCTTCACCTAAACACAGGTACTGTCCCCTCATTCTCTTCACTCTAACACACAGGTACTGTCCCTACTTCCTTCACCTAACACACAGGTACTGTCCCTACTTCCTTCACCTACACACAGGATGCTTTCCCTCACTTCCCTTTCACCTAACACACAGGTACTGTTCCCTACTTCACCTAACACACAAGTACTGTCCCCTACTTCCCTTCACCTAACACACAGGTACTGTCCCCTACTTCCCTAACACACAGGTACTGTCCCCTACTTCCCTTCACCTAACACACAGGTACTGTCCCCAACATCCCTTCACCTAACACACAGGTACTGTCCCCTACTTCTCTTCACCTAACACACAGATACTGTCCCCTACTTCCCTTCACCTAACACACAGGTACTGTCCCCTACTTCCCTAACACACAGGTACTGTCCCCTACTTCCCTTCACCTAACACACAGGTACTGTCCCCAACATCCCTTCACCTAACACACAGGTACTGTCCCCTATTTCCCTTCACCTAACACACAGGTACTGTCTTACTTCCCTTCACCTAACACACAGGTACTGTTCCCACTCCTTCATTAACACACAGGTACTGTCCCCTACTTCCCTTCACCTAACACACAGGTACTGTCCCCTACTTCCTTCACCTAACACACAGGTACTGTCCCCTACTTCCTTACCTAACACACAGGTACTGTCTCATCTTCCTTCACCTAACAACAGGTACTGTTCCCCTACTTCTTCACCTAACACACAGGTACTGTCCCCTAACATCCTTCACCTAACACACAGGTACTGTCCCTACTTCCTTCACCTAACACAGGTACTGTCCCTACTTCCTTCACCTAACACACAGGTACTGTCCCTACTTCCTTCACCTAACACACAGATACTGTCCCTACTTCCTCTCTTCACTCTACCACACAGGTACTGTCCTACTTCCTTTCACCTAACACACAGGTACTGTCCCTACTTCTTCACCTAACACAGGTATGTCCTTCCTCTATCTTCCTTTCACCTAACACAGGTACTGTCCCTACTTCCTTCACCTAACACAGGTACTGTCCCCTACTTCCCTTCACCTAACACACAGGTACTGTCCCCTACTTCTTCACCTAACACAGATACTGTCCCCTACTTCCCTTCACCTAACACAGGTACTGTCCCCTACTTCCCTAACACACAGGTACTGTCCCTACTCCCTTCACCTAACACACAGGTGCTGTCCCCTACTATCCTTCACCTAACACACAGGTACTGTCCCTACTCCCTTCACCTAACACAGGTACTGTCCCCTACTTCCCTTCACCTAACACACAGGTACTGTCCCCTACTTCTTCACTAACACATCAGGTAGTCTTCCTTCCCAAGTATCCTACTCTTCACCTAACACAGGTACTGTCCCCTACTTCCCTTCACCTAACACACAGGTACTGTCCCCTACTTCCCTTCACCTAACACACAGGTACTGTCCCCTACTTCCCTTCACCTAACACACAGGTACTGTCTCCTACTTCCCTTCACCTAACACAGGTACTGTCCCCAACATCCCTTCACCTAACACACAGGTACTGTCCCCTACTTCCCTTCACCTAACACACAGATACTGTCCCCTACTTCCCTTCACCTAACACACAGGTACTGTCCCCTACTTCCCTTCACCTAACACACAGATACTGTCCCCTACTTCCCTTCACCTAACACACAGGTACTGTCCCCTACTTCCCTTCACCTAACACACAGGTACTGTCAATACTTCCCTTCACCTAACACACAGGTACTGTCCCCAACATCCCTTCACCTAACACACAGGTATTGTCCCCTACTTCCCTTCACCTAACACACAGGTACTGTCCCCTACTTCCCTTCACCTAACACACAGATACTAGTCCCCTACTTCCTTCACCTAACACACAGGTACTGTCCTACTTCCCTTCACCTAACACACAGGTACTGTCCCTACTTCCCTTAACCTAACACACAGGTACTGTCCCCAACATCCCTTCACCTAACACAGGTATTGTCCCCTACTTCCCTTCACCTAACACACAGATACTGTCCCCTACTTCCTTCACCTAACACACAGGTACTGTCCCTACTTCCTTCACCTAACACACAGATACTGTCCCTACTTCCTTCACCTAACACACAGGTACTGTCCCTACTTCACTTCACCTAACACACAGATACTGTCCCTACTTCCTTCACCTAATACACGTCTGCGCTTCAGGTGAAGGAGACTTAGAGCTTTAAATATAGATGTCATGAAGCAAGATAATGCTGTGGTTGAAGAGAGGTGAGTGGGGAGAGGGGAGTGGAGGAGAGGTGAGTGGGGAGAGGTGAGTGGGGGAGAGGTGAGTGGGGAGAGGTGAGTGGGGAGAGGTGAGTGGGGAGAGGTGAGTGGGGAGAGAGGTGAGTGGGGGAGAGAGGTTAGTGGGGAGAGAGGTGAGTGGGGAGAGAGGTGAGTGGGGAGAGAGGTGAGTGGGGAGAGAGGTGAGTGGGGAGAGAGGTGAGTGGGGAGAGAGGTGAGTGGGGAGAGAGGTAGTGGGGAGAGAGGTGAGTGGGGAGAGAGGTGAGTGGGGAGAGAGGTGAGTGGGGGAGAGAGGTTAGTGGGGGAGAGAGGTGAGTGGGGGAGAGAGGTGAGTGGGGGAGAGAGGTGAGTGGGGGAGAGAGGTGAGTGGGGGAGAGAGGTGAGTGGGGGAGAGAGGTGACTGGGGGAGAGAGGTGAGTGGGGGAGAAGTGAGTGGGGGAGAGTAAAGCACCTAATATAAGCAACAACAGTGGTTGTCTCCCGACAAAAATATATATGTCTTTTACACAAGTTTTGTCAAAAATTTCTGAAAATTATGAGATATTTGCATAAGACCCTGGCCAGCGTTGAACATAAGAACATAAGAAAGAAGGAACACTGCAGCAGGCCTACTGGCCCATGCGAGGCAGGTCCAAATCTCCCACCGGCTTAAGCCAATGCTCCGACCCAGGCAGGTCAGGTTACATTCACTTAAGGAAGGAGCACGACATCTGACCTAGTAGCACAAGCTAGTCAGGTCCAACTCACACCCACCCGCACCCACTCATATATTTATCTAGCCTATTTTTAAAACTACACAACGTTTTAGCCTCTATAACTGTACTCGGGAGTTTGTTCCACTCATCGACAACTCTATTACCAAACCAATGCTTTCCTATATCCTTCCTGAATCTCAATTTATCCAACTTAAAGCCATTGCTGTGAGTCCTGTCAATACTAAATATTTTTAACACGCTATTTACATCCCCTCTATTTATTCCTGTTTTCCATTTATACATCTCAATCATATCCCCCCTAATTCTACGCCTTTCTAGAGAGTGCAGATTCAGGGCCCTCAGTCTATCCTCATAGGGAAGATTTCTGATACATGGGATCAACTTAGTCATCCTCCTTTGTACGTTTTCCAAAGCATTTATATCCATTCTGTAATACGGTGACCAAAACTGTGCAGCATAATCTAGATGAGGCCTAACCAAGGATATATAGAGTTGAAGAACAACCTGAGGACTCCTATTCTTTATGCTTCTTGATATGAAGCCAAGGATTCTGTTCGCTTTATTGCGAACACTTATGCACTGCTGTCTTGGTTTTAGATTACTGCTAACCAGAATTCCTAAATCTTTTTCGCAATCAGTAGTATTAAGATCTACATTATTTAGTTTATATGTGGCATGGTTATTGTCCTGTCCAATATTTAGAACTTTGCATTTATCTATATTAAACTGCATCTGCCACTTCTCCGACCACTGCATCAGTCTATTCAAATCTTCCTGGAGTGCTCTAATGTCCTCATTTGAATGAATTGGACGGCCTATTTTGGTGTCATCGGCAAATTTGCTTATGTCGCTATTTATTCGCTCATCTATGTCGTTTATGTAGATTGTGAACAACAAGGGGCCCAATACTGACCCCTGTGGAACACCGCTTGTGACGCTTCCCCACTCTGATTTCTCCCCATTTATGCAAACTCTCTGCTGCCTATTTGTCAACCATGCCTCTATCCAGGAAAAAATTTCTCCTCCTATTCCGTGTGCCTTAATTTTCCTCAATAGTCTCTGATGTGGGACTCTATCAAAAGCCTTACTGAAGTCCATATACACAATATCATATTCATTACCATGTCTTCACTTAGAAGTAAATAGGTGCATGGGTATTAGTCTCCTTACACCTGCTGCTCCTCATAGTAAATAGGTGTATAGGTATTAGTCTCTTTAAACATGATGCCCCTATTCACCTAACAGTAAGTAGGTAGCTGAGTGTCAAGTTTCCTTACACCTACTTCTCCTGTCTACCCAGTAGCAAATATAAGCACGTGGGTGTTAATCGACTGTTATGGGTGGCATCCTGGGAGGGGGAGGCTGACAGTGTGCCCCTGATAGAGCTAGGCTTGGAAAAACCTGAGGTAGGATAACTCTCACCTCTGAATAAGCTGGCCAATATAACAACTTTTATCTGTAAACAGACTAAATAAGCCTCCTGTGTGGGCGAAACTTACAAGTGTTGGACATAAGTCTTACTCACCTGCCACAATAACTTACAAGTGTTGGACATAAGTCTTACCTGCCACAATAACTTACAAGTGTTGGACATAATTCTTACTCACCTGCCACAATAACTTACAAGTGTTGGACATAAGTCTTACCTGCCACAATAACTTACAAGTGTTGGACTTAAGTCCTACTCACCTGCCACAATAACGTACAAGTGTTGGACATAAGTCTTACTCACCTACCACAATAACTTACAAGTGTTGGACATAAGTCTCACCTGCCACAATAATTTACAAGTGTTGGACATAAGTCTCACCTGCCACAATAACTTACAAGTGTTGGACATAAGTCTCACTTGCCACAATAACTTACAAGTGTTGGACATAAGTCTCACCTGCCACAATAATTTACAAGTGTTAGACATAAGTCTCACCTGCCACAATAACTTACAAGTGTTGGACATAAGTCTCACTTGCCACAATAACTTACAAGTGTTGGACATAAGTCTTACTCACCTGCCACAATAATTTACAAGTGTTGGACATAAGTCTCACCTGCCACAATAACTTACAAGTGTTGGACATAAGTCTTACTCACCTGCCACAATAATTTACAAGTGTTGGACATAAGTCTCACCTGCCACAATAACTTACAAGTGTTGGACATAAGTCTCACCTGCCACAATAACTTACAAGTGTTGGACATAAGTCTTACCTGCCACAATAACAACTTTTACAATGTCTTCCCCTAAATCATAAAAATATACAGTAATTTAGCAATATATATTAACACGCACACAAACATACACTAAACATGAAGGAATTTTGTCAAATGAAAGCCTAGAAAATATATATTGAAAA